>JASDQU010589839.1:509-35818 GCA_032191745.1 Picea mariana | reverse complement strand
GTTCTTGTTCTTGTTCTTGTTCTTGTTCTTGTTCTTATTCCTCTTCACAATCTATGTAGAATAATTTGTTCTCACCACACTTATGTCCCTTGTTGTACTTGTTGTCACAATTAAAGAATAAACCTTTTTCTTTTCTTTCCAACAATTTTTGAGGTGTAAACCTTGTAGGTTGAGATGTTTTAGAAGAAGGAACATTATTCTCTCGATAGATGTTAGGAGTGGTCCTTATAGTAGTCATAGCCATATTTTTACTTTCAACATTTTTTGCCACACTAAATGCATTCTCCAATGATTTGGGTTCTCAAAGATGAACCTCATGTTGAATGTTATCCCTTAAAGTTCCTATGAACACATCAATCAAGAGATCATCAGGAATATTTGTTACCTTTATATTCAATCTTTGGAAGTTCTCAATGTGCTTATAACTAAACCCTTTTTCTTCAGATTTATCAATTGGATAAAGAATGTATTGCTCCTTGTATCCTCATAGTCTGTTATCATTTATTTTGTGAAAATTGTCCAAGTGACGAGTGATTTGAGATAACAAAGCCATCGATACCACACAAATCAATTGGGTTCTAAATATAAGGAAGAAATATGTACCTTTTGTGTATGTGGCACATTATGTAGATCAAAGAATTGCTCCATCTGAAGTATCCATGTGATTGGGTCCTTGCCATCAAACTTCCTCATATCGATCTTAGGAAAGTGGCTGGTCTTCAACCCAAAGTTATAGTTTCTCCATTCTTGGTTCATCTTCCTTGTGTCCTCATCATGAATTTTATGGGATACATTTTCACTTTCAGGTGTCCTCTTTATTAGGAAATTTTTTAATCCTTCCATGATCTCCCTTTTTAAACCATCCATCTTAGTATTTATTCCCTACAACTTAGCTTCTGTTGAATCCATCATCTCTTGTAGTTCATATTTTGTTATTGTCTTCTTTTGTAAACCATTTATGTCCCTATTCATTTCCTCACCTTCATCAAGAGTCCAAGTAAGACTGTCTGGAGGCTTATTTGGTGTAGAAGTTCCCTTTTTTGGTGGCATGTTGGCCAAGTTTCACTTTACACCTTGATTTTGACGTGGTTCTGCTAGACAATATTTCTTTTATTGTATCTCCAAAATTTCGGCCCTTCTAGGTATGAAATTTTATTTTTTGTAGTTCTCTAATATTTCTTCTCTGCAATGCCATGGGTCTGATCAAAATTGGATGTGCCAAGTGGAATTTATGGTAACTTCCCCACAGCTTGCTGATTTTTTTCTTTTCCAGAAGATATCACTTGTATAGCATGCCCTGCTCAAAATAATTGATATAAAATTATGAAACTTGTACCAACAATACTACAGACTATCCACTATCCAATGCAACTAGTCTCACTCAATTTGGATACTCTACGAATAATTTATGATTGTTTTACCCAAAACACATGCTTGAGACTAGTCAATAGGACTAGTCAAATACCCTATCTTCCATAGGGTGTATATACAAATGTAACATGACCCAGAAGCTGAAATTTTTTTTACAGATAAATTAATAATTTCTGTGAATATTCTCTGGATTTTAGGGTCTAAAACATTACATAAAAAAATTTATAGCGAAAATTTCACGATGAATCAATTCAGTATGATTCCAGAACCCTATCTTACACGGGTTGTATCTCCTAAATTTTAAGGCCTAAGGAGCTGAAATTTTAACCGAACATACCTTGATCTGTCTACTAAATTTCCTCCAAATGGTTCCTTCTAAAATGTCATAGAAAAAAAGTTATAGCAAAATTCCAAGGTGTATCAGATGTAGCAGCGAAACCCCAAGACCTTGAGCTCTGAAACCATATGTTAAGAACCAAATATCAATATAGAATAGAAAAACCTTAGAATAAGTACTCAACACCTTGAAAAAGAGAGAATTTCAGGTAATAATTCTCTTCGAGGGGGAAACCTCCTTAGACCCCACATAAATTTCCAAATACAAGATGATTCTGAATGAAAATGTCTCCTCGGTATATATAGGAGACTAGGAGGTACAATTACAACTAATGGACTCAAGATGACATAAATAAAATAGAATTAATAATGTAATATGCTCCAATTAAGGGGTAATGAGCCATTATTTAGTGCTTAATAGTTGATCAATGGAATTTGCTTGTGCTAAACCAAATCAGCATGTGGTCCATACTTTTGTCTGGACTTGTCAAGGATGGACCGTGGCGCATCTGGAAAAATATCATAGAGTAAGCCATAATGAAAGTATATTAGTTCGAGATGTTCCGCTCTCATTATCGCCTCCTCTCCTAAAAACACTCCCTAAGTTGCAACGTCCTTGGATAATTGAGGTACCAAAGACTTCAGGAACCACTTCAGCAGGAAAGTCGATGGGACATGTACCTTAATCAAAATCTTCTAGTTTTTCCATCCTTGATGTGATCTGAGATATGATCGGCCTTAGTCTACTCAAATTTGGCCAGCAATTCGATGATGGCATCATATCTCATGGGCAGTTGGAAATGGTTCAGGAAAACCATCAGAAAATCGCTAAAATAAGAATATCTTAAGCGATCAAGCTCAATGTACCATTTCACGGCACCCCCGATAAGAGTGCATTGAAACAGACACAACTATATGGAGTCATCTTGTGGCAAGTTTGAGGAGCACCATAGATGGAAAGTTGTCACGTGATCACCTGGGTCTTCTCCAGGCTTACCTTCAAACTTTGGAATATCTGAGGGCAACTTAGTTGGCATTGGGGGCCAATGTGGATCATCAAAAATTGATTTGTTAAGCAACCTTGAAAAGTATGGCAAGTGTAATGTTTCCAGAAATGGTAGTTTGTGTTGGGTACTATGTATAAGAAAAAGGGAGCTTGGAGTTTGACTGGCACCAGGTTTCCAGGAAAATTTGAGTTGTTGGCCAGGGTTCTAGTAGACACCATGGCCTTGACCAACGTACAGAAACTGTGTTTGATGAGACATCATTGGCTGATTCTCATAACTAGATGTCAAGGGTTGGGCAAGGATTGTTCCCTACGTTGTGTTCCAAAGATTATAGAAAGGGTTTCCCCCTGCTGATCTGATGGGCATAGGTACTGAGCTTTGCCCAAGGTTCCATTGACCATGGAAGGGGTTTCCCCTGGTCAACATCCCTGGTGAGGGAATTGATCTCTGCCAAGGATTCCAAAGTCCTTGTGAGGAGAAAACTCATGTACTTTCCCCCTGTGTAGGAATGGTACCCTGCACCGAATTTTGTTGTCCAAAACCAGGGTTTCCCCCGGTTGAGATGGCAGCTGACGAAAAATCATTATCACCATACGCGTCGAACAAAGAGAATGACATGGGTCCCACTAGCATGGTGTAAGAATACGGTCCTAGACTGCCTGCTCTAAACAAGCTATATTTTGTGTTCGTCCCGATGGGTGGCTGGAAAGCACCGCTGAGCGAGGGGGGTGGAGGAGGTATATGACCCCCACCATAAGGGATAGCGTTATAGGAGGTTGAGGTGCCCCCCATAGACCCTTGCAAGGGAGTTTTTGATCTCCCTACCCCCAACCCCATATTTTGTAGGGTGGAGTAGATAAGGATGGAGTTCATATCAAAGTCGAGCATCCCATATGAAAATGGAGGGCATGTTGCACTCTTTGTGAATGGAGCAGTGGGCACCACTGCTAACAGAATCATACCACTTTCCGAAGTAGAGGGGGTCGAGACCACTATGTTCCAGATCGGAGAAGGTGGATTAGGGGGTGGAATACCCCATGTGGTAGCAGTCATTAAGGGAGTGTGAGGACTCCTCAACAAAGTAGCATCATTTTATTCCATAGCTACTTATAAGATTATCTGACACTCGTGAGTTTTTACCCTTGGAGGGACAACTTTTACCAATATTGGCGTCGACAATTCAATGATCGGAGGGTTAACGGGATCGAGAGATTTCGCTCCAAGTTTAGAAAAAATGAGTTCCTCCAGATTTTAGTAATCTCCTCTTGGAGCTGGCTCGAAAACCGCCTCATGTGGCCCAATCGCTTCAAATGACCCTTGTTGGTCAAGTCTTCGTTGTAATGGTGGTGGTGGTGGATCCAATGTAACCGGTGGTAGGCCTTGAAGCCTTCACGACAGGCAGAGCTCTTGATCTTCCACTTTGTGAAAATATCAACAACACAGTAAGGATTTAACTAACGTTTAAAACCAAGCACACACTAGAAACATTCCTACAAGATAAACCAAGCAAACCACTGTCTAGTTGGAAGAACAGTTACTCTAGTCAATTCTAGAGAAACTTACCAGTGCAAGTCGAACTTGAACATGGAAGCACCCTTTGGGTATACTCTACAAAGTTTGACCTCTTCTTCTTGATATGATAAGTAATCTTTATTTTCTTTACATTATCATTCTTATGAGCACCAACTCATTGTGAGGCTACCACCTCTATCATGCAACTTGCAACTTGTTGAGAGCACCAACTCTCTGGTTTCTCTAGCACCCACTAGAAGGAAGCACCAACTCCCTAATTGTTTGAGCACCAACTGGATGGAAGCACCAACTTCCAGTCACATAGGAACCAACCTGTATAACAGAGAACAGTAGTTCTCCCTTGCACCACCCTGCCACCCTAGTTTTTCTGGTTGTAACCAAATGGAAGCTACAACTCCTTGTTCTTCAAGCACCCACTTGAAACTTTGAGGACACCAATCGTCCCAAGCACCTCCCTACCACCCTTAAATATAAAAACTTTGTTACTGAAACTTATTACAGTGATATAGTGTTTATCTATAGCTTACCAGTCTCATCAATGTATTGATGCACTAATATGATCTGCCTGCATCAGTGTCTTCCTACTCGCATTCTTCTTTGAGCTTTATGTTCTTATGCTTTGTCTCTGGCATGCACACCTCGGCCTTCTCTTTCTTTCTCAGATATGCATTTCTATTCTATGCACTACACCTCTTCTCTCTCCTTCAATTGTTGCACACAGTCTACTTTTACCCACATGAATCACTCTCCATAGCAGCAACCTCCTCTTCTCTATTCTACATATATTTATAATCCCTAGTCCTCTGCCAAATCATACAACTAACTCTTCTTTGCCTCTAGCGATTACACTTAGTATGTTCTTTATTCATGGTCATTATGTCGAGACTCTTTAGCTTCTCTGGCAGCTACAGTCTTCGACGTTTTTCCATATGTCAATCATCTCTATGATGAGTCTTCATACCACTGACAAATACCTCAAGACTCTTCAGATTCTCTAGCAGTTATGTTTCTTTTGAGATCATCATCAGTGCTTGTTATGATGAGATTCCTTAGCCTCTCTATTAGTCAAGACTCTTCATCTTCTTTGTCGATCACCCTGAAGCCTCTTTGAATTCTCTGTGTATAAACAATCAGTGGTTTCTAGCAATTCCCCAGAGATCCTCCACACACTCATGCTCTTGGCGCCTTTTTTCCTATCTGCAAAAAATTGCACAGTGGGCACTAGCTCTTCTAGCTAAGCCCCTTCATTTAATGCAACCACCGGTGGTGACCAAGTGCCTAACCAATAGTCATTCCACAATTTCGCATTTCGAGTGATCAACTGTGAGTCACCTTGGTTTTCCTGATTCGCAAAACTCTGAAATGGAGCCTAGCACCACTAGCTCCTTCCCTTCTCTTCCACTGATGTGACCACTGGATGTGACCACAGGCCTACGCCAACAGGCACCTCATGATTTCTCACTTTGGGACATTGCAAACTTTGTGAATTCACTCACCTATCATCTCCAAATACCCAATCCCCAAGTCAACAAATTTCTCGAGACCAGATCGACGATCCTCGATTCCCTTGCAATCAATGACTTAGATTAACTTTGTGACTTCGCATTTCATGACTTTGGATAACAGCTTCCTCTGTGCTCCAGATTCCCAAACTCTTGATATCCATGGGTGCCAAATCGACGGCTCACGCTCCTCCGTGATCCAACGGTCCAGATCTCACTTTCACAAATTTTGACTTTGTTCTTCATTGTGCCAGATCAATGGTTCAGAATGCTTCCTCGAGCAATGGTTGTGATCACTTTCTGCATTTATGGATTTTTTGTTTCGCAATGTCGAAGGTTAGAGCACCTCTCTTCTTCTGAGTCATGATTCTCCGAAGCCTTCTCCAGATCAAAGGCCCACATCCCTCTATGGTTCAATGGTCCAGATCTCATTGGGATTTTGCGTTTCGCTATATTTGTGAGCTGCTCGACGTAGTTCTCCTAATTCACAATTCTGCGAAACTGCTCATTTTCTGCCACGTGTCCTCTGGATTGAATGGCTCAGGTCATTTCACGACTTCACATATCGCGAGTTTGAGGGGTTAAAGCACCTCCTCCTTTGACCTTTCAGTCTGTGAAATGATGATCTTTCACCACGTGTCCTCTAGATCCTACGGATTGAGTCATTTCGTGACTTCACATATAGCGAGTTCGAGGGGTTAGATAACCTCCTTCCTTTGACCTTTCAGTCAGCGAAATGATGATATTTCACCATATTAACTCTAGACGATGGACAGTTACGATGACTTCAAAACTTGTCTTGTGCACTTTCCTTTGGATCCAATAGTTGTTGGTCTACGCACTCAGATCAATGGTTGAGATATGATCTCCTCATCTGCACTTCCTCTGGTCACTAGACTATGATCTAACAGCCCACAACGCTCCTCAATTCATGATCGAAGGCCCATGTCACTCCTCCTCCTGAGCTTCATTCCTCCCAACTTGGAAGAATTTCTAAGTGCCAAAGGCCTCGACCTTTGATCCTTCTACGAGTCCTGATGATTTAGACCTCATCTGCGCTTCTGTAAAGCACAAATTGC
This sequence comes from Picea mariana, assembly GCA_032191745.1. Classification (NCBI taxonomy): domain Eukaryota; kingdom Viridiplantae; phylum Streptophyta; class Pinopsida; order Pinales; family Pinaceae; genus Picea; species Picea mariana. The sequence goes on along the minus strand of JASDQU010589839.1, from coordinate 28,990 downwards.
TATCTCTTCTGAGCTTTCTCTTTCATGCCTTCATTGTTTTGTTTTCCATGCACACTCTGCCTGTAACCCTCTCAACATCACTCTACCAACATCGTTGTTATTCTTGTGCCATCGACGCATACTCTAATCTTTCCATTAATGAAAAGCACACTCAATCTGTGAATAGTCCAACAATCATACCTATGAATATGCCAACAATATCCCCCTTTGGCATTGATGGCAACCCTGAACAACTGCACTGTTCTACTTAGATCCCAACTATAGCATCCAAAACACCTTTTCTCCCCCTTTGACATCAATGTCAAAGAAAACATGCTCCCCCTGAGATGTTGCAATATTCTTTAGAGGTATCAGATATTCAACCAACACAAACTCCCCCTGACAGGATGGACCCTCTTAGGTTGACAGTGAGGCCACGCCCAACTTATGGTAGAGATACTCAAACTGAGCTTGTGCAAGCAGTTTAGTGAAGATATCGGCAATCTGATCTTTGGATGGAATATAATGCAAATAAACCATAGAGTTGGTTACATGTTCCCTCAAGAAGTGATACTTGATGGTTATATGCTTGGTCTTGGAGTGGAAGACAGGATTCTTTGACACACTAATTGCACTGGTATTATCACAATGGATTTGAATCGGTGCAGTATAATTTATCCCCAAGTCTTCAAGTGTCTGAATCATCCACAATACTTGGGTACAGAAGGTGGTAGCTACAATGTATTCAACTTATGTAGTTGATAAGGAAATGGAACCTTGCTTCTTTCTCAACCACTCTACTAGAGAATCTCCTAAGAAGAACGCACCTCCACTCGTGCTTTTCCTTTCATCCACGTAGTTAGCCCAGTCAGCATCTGAATAGAATGATAGTTGAAAATTTTGATTCCTAGGATACCATAGGCCCTAGTCCATTGTTCCTTTCAGGTATCTGAATATCCTTTTGACAGCTAACAAATGACTCTATTTGGGTGCGGCCTGATACCTTCCTACGATTCCAACAGCATGCATTATTTCTGGACGAGATGTTGTTATGTAAAACAGGTTGTCTGTCATAGACCTATATGAAATCTAATCAACATCAGGTGAGCCATCATCCTTTCTTAACTTACATCCATTGACCATAGGTTTGCTCATAGGTTTAGAATCTTCTATTTGAAACCTTTTCAACATTTCCCTTAGATATTTTTCTTGAGAAAGAAATATTCCTTCAGACCTCTGAGTAATTTGTAGGCCAAGAAAAAATGATAGTTCCCCTATCATAGACATTTCAAATTCAGACTACATGGTAGAAGCAAACCATTTTACCAGTGAAGAATTATTACTACCGAAGATGATGTCATCTACATAGACCAACACAATGAGAAAAGCATTACCCTATGTTTTGATATATAGATTGTTGTCAAATGTGCCTCTCTAAAACCCTTTGTCCTGAAGATATGTATCCAATCTGTGATACCAGGCATGAGGAGATTGTTTCAACCCATATAAGGTTTTCTTCAGCTTGCATACAAAGTCAGGGTTATCTGACAGTTTGAAACCCTTTGGTTGTTCCATATAGACTTCTTCTTTTAGATCTCCATTTAGAAAAGCTGACTTGACATCCATTTGATAGACTTTTAAATTCTTATGACAATCATAGGCAAGAAACATTCTAATAGATTCTAAACTTGATACAGGCGTAAATGTTTCATCAAAGTTCAATCCTTCTATTTGAGTGTATCCTTTGCATGCCAATCTAGCTTTATATCTTACAATATTTCCTTACTCATTCGTCTTATTTTTGTAGACCCATTTTGATCTTATTACATTTTTATCTACTGGCCTAGGAACGAGTTCCCAAGTGTCATTTTTTTCAATCTGGTCCAGTTCCTCATTCGTTGATTTTAACCAATTTATGTCTTTACTAGCCTCATTGAAGTTCTTGGGTTCCACCATGGATATGAAGGCTATATGTGATTTCTCAGTGTTTTTTATTATCTTTCTCCTAGTTTGTACACCTTTGTCTTTTTCACCAATTATCTGACTTGTAGGATGATTCTTTTGAGTAATTCTAGAGGAAGAATTTGATGTTGTCTACTGATTTGAGTTTACCTGAGTATTTTCATCTTCATCTGATTCAGATTCTTCTCATTCTTATTCTTGGACCTGTTCAACTTCAACTTCATCTATATCCTTTGTTGTTGATTCAATATTGTTCACCTCTCTTACTGGAATTCCTTCATCAACTTTTATGTCAATACAGTCAACCAATTTATGCAGCCTCTTATTATAGCATCTGTATCCTTTAMTGTTTGTAGCATACCCTAAKAAGATGCCTTCATCATCCTTATCATCATACTTGCCAAGGTTCTCATTATTATTTTTATGTATCACTTACTCCCAAAGACTTTGAAGTGTTTGATTGAAGAAAGTCTTCCATACCACAGTTCATAAGGTGTTTTTTCACTRTGTGGTCTCAGGTGGKCTTTGTTAAGAACATGGATTGATTTGTGTATTGCTTCTACCCAGTAGGGTTGACCAATGTTCTTCGCATTCATCATTGACCTAGCCATTTGCTGCACGGTTTTGTTTTGCCTCTCAACTACTCCATTTTGATGTGGAGTTCATGGGATTGTGTATTCTCTCTTGATCCCATGTTTATCACAGAATTCCTTGAAATCACTTGACATAAATCCTCCTCCTCTGTCTGATCTTACTTCCTTTAACCTCTTGCCTATTTGATTCTCATTTAAAGCCTTCAATATTTTAAATTTCTCAAATGCTTCATCTTTTTCTTTGAGAAAAGAAACCCAAGTAAGTTTGGAGTAATTGTCAATGATCAGCATAAAATAGTTTTCCTTCCTTGTGCCTTACCGTCTTGATGGTCCACATAAATCCATATGAACCAATTGAAGTGGTTTCTCTGTTGAAGTAGAGCTCTTGGATTTAAGCTATGTCCTGGTTATGTTTCCTACCTAACAGGGTTTACACACATAATCATGTGGCTTTGATATTCTTGGAAGATAGTTTATTGTCTCAACATTTTTTATCTTGATTAAGTGGTCAAAGTTTAGATGTCCAAGTCTCCTATGCCATAACTAGCTTTCATCATGTTTTCTTAGATGACACTCTTCTCTATCTTCTTTCAACACATATACATTGTTATCTATCCTTATGCCTTTAGCCACAACTTGTTCTGAGTTTACATACTTTATCTTGCAACCCTTGGAAGTGAACACCACTTCACATCCTCTATCACACATTTGACTTACACTGAGAAATTATCCCATCTACAAGTAGAACATCTTGAGCTTGTCCTTTTCCATTACTTAAACTTACCATCCCTTTACCCTTGATTTTACCTGGAGCATCATTTCCAAAGGTTACGTTTCCTGATTTGCTTTCACTTAGAGACAGAAACTTACCTTTGTCTCTCATCATATGTTTGGAGCATCCACTGTCAATATACCATGGGTTCTTTTGTCTTTGAGCTGGCAGCACTAGTCCACACTTGTCATTTTCTTTCTTCTTCCAAACCTTGACATTTTCAGCAGAAGGATTCAAATATGGCTCGTAGTTCCTTAAGTGACAATCTGCAAATTTATGTCCAAAATTATGGCAGGTGTAACATTCTGGTTCATTGAATAATGGATCATAATGATTTTTATGCTTAACCTATGCCATTTTTCCATCCATCACATGATTCACAATCTTTGATTGTTTGTTACTTAGTTGTCGCATTCTTTATTGCGACAGATATATGTTCCATGAGTGTTTTGATTTCTCATATCTAAATCTTAAAGAACAGTTTACAGCTTTGTGACCAAAGTTAGAACAGAAAAAACAATATCCATAGAAAAATCATTTGTACCTGGAAAATGGTTGTCTTCTTTGAGCAGGTCGATTTATTTGTTCTACAGTTTCAGTTCTGGTAATTTTTCTTTCACTCTTCCTTGGCGGATGATTATCTTCCTCTGTTTCTCCATATTTGTTGTTTTCAATGAATGTAGATTTGACAAACTTGATGGAATCTTTGTTGCTTGGTTGACTACAACTTGATCCTTCTTCATAACCCAAACCAGTTTTCAAATTTGGATTCCTTTGCTGATTCAGAATGGTGGTTAATCCTTCTGAGGCTTTAATGCTTGGAAGATTTTGGAGATACAATGCTTTGAACTTATCCATCTCTTTTCTGGGCTTTGCTACCTCTTCCTCCAAGGCTTCACATCTTTCTTTATTCTCTGATAACTTTTTTTTCAGAATGTCCTCTATTTTCTTTGCCTCTTCTAACTCCAACTTTAGTAGGGAAAAGTCTTCATCATTCTTTTCAAACTGCATCAACAACTATTTTTGTTTTCTTTTCTCAAGTCTGATTCTGACAATTTTTTTTAAGGAACTGATTAGTTCACCTTCCATATCAACCACAGCTTCTTCATCATTATCATCACTTCCTATGATTTTATTATAATAACCCTCTTTTTCCATAAGCATGAATTCATTTACCGTATCTTCACAGGAAGATTCACTGCCTGTTTCTTATGAAGAGTCATCATTGTTTACGCATAAACTTTTCTTTTTATCAAATCTTTTGGATTTGTACTCTTTTCACCTTCAAAATTTTGATCATGATTCTTATGTGGACACTTAGATGCAAAGTGACCTATCTTTCCACAGTTAAAACACTTGCAGGGAAACTTGTCTTGATACTTGCCTGATCCTTTCTTTAGTCTTCTCACAAATTTTTCTTCAATTTCATCAGGCTCAGAATCCTCATCCTTATCTACTTTAAATTATGCTTCTCTAGAGGTGGGTTTATCTTTACCTATCCTCATTTCATATGCATTCAATGTTCCTAGAAGTTGAATAAAAGCCAAATTTTTTAGATCATTAAGTTCTTCTATAGCAGAGACCTTCAGGTTGAACCTATCTGGTAGAGAACTCAAAATTTTATGAACTAAAGAGGGTTCCTCAATTTTTTCACCAAGTGCTTTCATTGCATTTACTAGTTCTTCAACTCTCAGAAAGTACTTCCCAACAGTTTCATCCTCTTTCATCTTTATCTATTCAAACTATACTTTGTAGGTTTGAAGCTTGGCGTCCTTTACCTTCTCATTACCTTCATAATTGCTAATGAGTTTGTCCCACATTTCTTTGGCAGTTTCTAAGTGCATAACTTTTACAAATTCTGCTTCTACAAGCCTACTCAGAATAGCACTCGTAGCCTTAGCATTGAAGCTGAACTCTAGCTTTCCATACTTATTAGCTAGTACAACTAGCTTTACATAAACAATCTCTACCACATCCCAGACATTTGCACCTAAAGCCATTATGTAAGTTCTCATCCTAACTTTCTAGAAGGAAAAGTTTGTTCCATTGAACAGGGGGGCCTTATTGGTTGAAGTTCCTTCATGGCTTAACATGTTTAATATTACCGATCTACCTTTATACAAAAGGAACCTGCTCTGATACCAATTATTGGACAACTGAGAGGGGGGGTGAATCAGTTGTTACTGTTCTTAAACAATTATACCCATTTTAAACTCTTCATAGAACACTCAATCATGATCATAATGATACATGGAAGTAAGCACTAGAATATTAAACATCAATCACACACATTAAATACAAAGAGACAGATATTTCTTGAGGAAACCCATAAAGGGGAAAACCTCTTCTTCTTGATATGATAGGTAATATTTATTTTCTTTACATTATCATTCTTATGAGAACCAACTCATTGTGAGGCTTCCACCTCTATCTTGCAAGTTGCAACTTGTTGAGAGCACCAACTCTCTGGTTTCTCTAGCACCCATAGAAGGAAGCACCAACTCTCTGGTTTCTCTAGCACCCATAGAAGGAAGCACCAACTCTCTGGTTTCTCTAGCACCCACTAGAAGGAAGCACCAACTCCTCTGAGTGTTCTAGCACCAACTTCCAGTCACATAGGCACCAACATGTATAACAGAGAACAATAGTTCTCCCTTGCACCACCCTGCCACCCTAGTTTTTCTGGCTATAATCGGATGGAAGCTACAACTCCTTGTTCTTCAAGCACCCACTTGAAACTCATAGGACACCAATCCTCCCAATAACCTCCCTACCACCCTGAAATGTAAAAATTACGTTACTGAAACTTATTACAGTGATACATTTTTTATCTATAGCTTACCAGTCTCATCACTATACTACTACACTGATATGCTCTACCTACATCGGTGTCTTCTTGCTCGAATTCTTCTTTGATCTTTTTTTTCTTCTGGTCTGTCTTTGGCACACACACCTCGACCCTCTCTTTCTTTCTTAGATATGTATTTCTATTCTATTCTCTATGCCTCTTCTCTCTCCTTTAGTTGTTGCACACAATCTACTTTTACCCACATGAATCACTCTCCACAGCAGCAACCTCCTCTTCTCTATTCTGCATATATTTATAATCCCTAGTCCTCTACCAGATCATACAACTAACTCTTTGCCACCTCTGGTGATTACACTGAGTCTGTTCTTTATTCATGGTTTTTATGTCGAGACTCTTTGGCTTCTCTGGAATCTATAGTATTCGGCGCTTTTCCATCTTTCAATCATCTCTATGATGAGTCTTCATACCACTGACAGATACCTCGAGACTCTTCATCTTCTCTGGTAGTTATGTTGCTTGTGAGATCATCATCAGTGCCTATTATGTTGAGATTCCTTAGCCTATCTGGCAGTCAAGACTCTTCGTCTTCTCTGTCGATCACCATGAAGCCTTTTTGAATTCTCTATGTAGAAACAATCAGTAGTTTCTGGCAATTCCCCTGAGATCCTCAACACACTCATGCTCTTAGTGCATTTTTCCATATCTTCAAAAAATTGCACAGTGGGTGCTATCTCTTCTATCTAAGCCCCTTCCTTTCATGCAACCACTGGCAGTGACCAAGTGCCTAACCAATAGTCATTTCGTAATTTCGCATTTCGGGTGATCAATTGTGAGTCACCTTGGTTTTCCCGATTCGTGAAACTATGAAATGGCACCTAGCACTGCTATCTCGTTCCCTTCTCTTATGTTGATGTGACCACTAGCTCTGACCACAGGCCTACGCCAATAGGTGCTTCTCAATTTCACACTTCGGGACATTACGAACTTTGTGAATTCTCTCCCCTATCATCTCCAAATTTCTGATCGTTGAGTCGACGAATTTTTTGAGACCAGGTTGACGGTCCTCGATTCCCTTGCAATCAACGACTCGGATCAACTTCGTGACTTCGCATTTCATGACTTTGCAAAACAACTTCCTCTATGCTCCAGATTCCCGAACTCCCGATATCCATGGGTGTCAAATCGACGACTCACTCTCCTCAGTGATCCAATGGTCTAGATCTCACTTTCATGAATTATGACTTAGTTCTTCGTCGTGCCAGATCAACGGTCCAAAATACTTCCTCGAGCAACGGTTGTGATCACTTTTTTTATTTTTGGATTTCGCATTTCGCAATTTCAAAGGTTAGAGAACCTCCCTTTTTCTGGGTCTTGATTCTCCGAAGCCTTCTCCAGATCAATGGCCCACAGCCCTCTATGGTTCAACAGTCCATATCTCATCAAGATTTCACGTTTTGCGATATCTGGGAGCTGCTCGACGTAGTCCTCTCAATTCACAATTCTATGAAACTGCTCATCTACTTCCATGTGTTCTTTGGATCAAATGGCTCAGGTCATTTTGTGACTTCTCATATCGCGAGTTTGAGGGGTTATATCACCTCCTTCCTTGACCTTTTAGTCATCGAAATGATGATCTTTTTCCACGTGTCCCCTAGATCCTACGGCTCAAGTTATTTCGTGACTTCGCATATCATGAATTCGAGGGGTTAGAGAACCTCCTTCCTTTGACCTTTCAGTCAGGGAAATGATGATATTTTTCCACATGTCCTCTGGACAATGGACAGTTCTGATGACTTTGGAACTTGTCTCATGCACTTTCCTTTGGATCCAACAGATGTTGGTCTACGCACTCAGATCAACGGCTGAGATATGATCTCCTCATTTGTGCTTCCTCTAGTCACTGGACTCTGATCTAATGGCCCACATCACTCCTCGATCCATGATCGATGTCTCATGTTGTTCCTCCTCCTGAGATTCATTCCTCCCGACTTGGAAGAATTTCTAAGTGCCAAAGGCCTCGACCTTTGATCCTTCTGTGAGTCTTGATGATTTTGACCTCATCTACTTCTGTAAAGTGCAAAGCACTGTCTCTTCTGAGCTTTCTCTTCTATGTCTTCATTGTTGTGTTTTCCATGCACACTCTGCTTGTAACCCTGTCAACATCACTCTGCCAACATCGTTGTTGTTTTTGTGCCATCGACGCATACTTTGATCTTGCCATCAATGACAAGAACACTCAATCTATGAAGATGCCAACAAGCGTACCTGTGAAGATGCCAACAGTATTCCCTAGGTACCATGATATACCCCCACAGTCACCTATGTAAGTCCTAGAATAAAGGAAACTAAGTTTCCAGCTCATGAACAATCACCTGGTAGGTACAGTTGACAGTTGGGTGGACTGCAATGAGCAACATAACAAGTCTGAAACCTACCGAGGGTATCGAAATCAAGTGGTCTGGAAGACAACTGAGGATCTCAAATGGATTCAAGGTTCACAAAGATTTGTAGGCAAATGCAAGCGATAGTATCCCACGACAAATCCTCAACATTCATTCCCCACTACGTTTGGTCTGGATTTGGAGGGGTTATCTCCACTACCTTCCCTCATGTGACCTTGTGTTTAGTTGTGTTAGATGGGGGTCCCAAATAACTTTCACGTAACTAGACTTTTACACTCCCTAGTTGTGACTCCAATGTTTGTTTATAAGCCTTGAAGAGTTTCCTCTCCAACCTAATTCAAGGCTCTAGCCCTAAACTAGTTGATTGACCCTACAAACATAAAAGTCTAGTTAATTTTAATTTTAGCGTTTGTTTTAAATGGCTTGTTTTAACTCGAAAGATATGGCAGTGAAACTAGTGATGTGTATGAGAGACGAAAGAGGAGAAAATAAATGAAAATCTAAAAGCAAAATTGCTTCTAGAAAACTAAATATTTTCAACTGGCTCTTTGTAACCAACTTTTCATAACTAACTATTTTCAAGATATTTAAAAAGAATACCTAAAACGAAATTTCACTCAACTACAAGCTACTTAAGTTCTAAGAAATCAGTAAAGAACTTAAAAATCGAACTCTTTTTCCTTTCAAGTAAAATAACTACCCTAACTACTTTACCAAACTAAGAAATGAAATTTTTTTTTCCTTTTTGGAAATGCTTTAAACGGGAAAAACTTGAAATAAAACTTTTTCTCTTTTCTTTAAATAAAATTAAAGGGAGAAAAGAAAAAACAAGAAAATACTGAAACTAACCTCTGGCCTACTGTGGATCACAGGGAGTCACTAAAGACACCAAATAGGTTGATCAAAAAACTCACAGACTCGCCTAAAACCCTTTCATAATTAAACACAATAAATCTTTTAAAAATACAAGCAAACTGACATCTAAACCAAGCTACGACTATAAAAACAGAGACACTAAACTCAGTCAAGAAACCCTGAGAAGTAAAACCTCAATCAGGGAAGAGATTAACTGCCTCTTCTTAAAAATAGCTTCTTGACACAGGTACGCTACTGGTGCTTAAGAAGCCTGTGTATGTACGAGGTCTATTTATAAAGCAGGGCGTGTATGTAGGCATGTTGTCCCACAGCTGGGCAGGTACACCTATGAAATTTCTAAAAAAATGAAATAAACAGACTGATTGACAGAGTAGGGAGAACTAATATGGCACCAACAGGTGACCAGAATCCATTAAAAGACTTAGCAGACTCAACAAAAACTCAAAAGGTATAAAACCAACCAAACACCCAAAAAATCCCCTAAAACCCTAGAGGCTTCCCCAGTATGGTCGCCAGTTCTACTAGTAGGAAAATGATGTAGGAGCATCGCCAACATCAAGCGAGCGTGGGCAATGCCAACGCATTTTGGCATGTGATAAAATTGTTTGAATGTTTTTGAAGTGGATGCGCCAAATGTAAATGTAATAGTTAAAGAGAGGCATACTTCTTGATTTGTAAACAGACCTTGAGTGTCCCGCTCTCGTCTGAAGGACTAAGAAGCATTTAAGTTAATGAATGCAAGTAGGTAGAATTGAATTCCTAGATTTGATAGTTTTAGGAGCGAAGAGGGAAACGGGATATAGACACCCTCACTTGTATTATTGTAACAAGAAGCGACATTATGAGATAGAGAGAATAAGAGAGTAGAAGCAAAAAACTATGTAGAAGAACCCATGTACAGAAATTTTGTGATTAATATATGAAGTTTGATCCAGAATCATGGTGTTCAAATACTTTCTGTGTATGCATGATTGAATGTTATACTCATGATTGTTTACTCTCTATTATGCATTTGATTTGATGCATGAATGTTTGATTTCATCATTTATGTCTGAAATCTAAAGAGAGGGAGAGTAAGGAATGAGTTTCAATTGTTTCTATGTCTGAGCAAGAGTTTTCCTGTAAGGAGTGTAGCAAAATCATCTGCAAGGTGTGCATTGATGGGTTCAAAGTATCAATCTTTGTAAGCTCAGAAGAGATAACGTTACTCTCATTCTCGTAGAAGTAAAAACTAAGCACAGGAGCCATGCAAAGAGTGTGCAAGCTGAGTGAAGTCTCAGTATTTGCAAACCGAGCGAAGTTGTTGAAATACTATTGTCGTTGGGAGTGCGCAGAGTTGAAGGGTTCAAATACGTAGAAGTATTTGAAGAATTGCCACAAGGCGTGTGCGCAGGAATTTTCCCCAAAGGGACTTGAGTAGTTTTTCAATCAAGCTCAAGAGGGCTAGTGCCTTGAAGAGTTGTTAGGAGGCGCAGTGACCTTGTCGCAGGAAGGAGAAATTTCGTGGAAGAAAATCGTGTTTGTTTCGCATAAATCATCAAGGGAGCTTTGGACGATCAGAGTTCTCTATGGAGAATTCATGAGGTCCCAGAAGCCGTCAGATCCCACAGAGGAGCAAGAAGGTTATGGTGCGTCTTTTCTAAGTGTAAATCTCGGGAGAATAGAACCATAGGATCTGGGCCAACAAGGCCATCAGATCACTCACATATTTCGCATCTCAGGGTTTCAGGAGGTGAAGGGTCGAAACCTTGTAGAGAGACTCGCGAGATCGCGAAAAGGCGAAGTCATGAGATAGCGAAGGAATCTGAGCATTTTTTGGAAGAAGGACATGTGTCGTGAGATCACCTGTATCGGCGACTCGGACATCGGAGGTCTGAAGGAAAAGTTTTTCAACTTCATGAGTGGTGAAGCTGTGAAGTGGATCAAGGCCATCCATTGGAAGGAGGACAGGTGGCAGAGATCTAGAGATCTCATGAACTCGGAGGTTTGCAAGGTGAAAGCCCAAGGATTGAGCACTCCAAGTTGTGAGAAGCGAAGTCGTGAAGTAATCTAAGTAATCCATCGGAGGAGGAAAGGTGTCAAAGATCAGAGGATCTCACAAACTCGGAGGTTCGCCAGGTGAGAACCCAAAATTTGGGTGCTCGAAGCAGTGAGAAGCGAAGACCGCGAAGTGACAAGGTTTCACCTAAGAGACACATGGTAGAACTACACAGTGGGCCCGAAAATTAGACTGGCAGACACACGTCAGACATTGGGGAGTCAACAGCCCGTTGACCTCTTGCGTCTCAGGTACTCGAGAGAAAAGGGAACGAAGGTTCAAGCCTTTTATTTGTGAAGTCACGAGAAGTGAGAATGGAAGGAGAAAGGTCTAATATCACCTCTCGGGGGTTCGGGAAATAAAGGTGCCAAGGCTCAATGGTTGAACTCGCGAAGGTGCGAGAGGCGAAAAGTGCTAGCGCTTAGCCTAGTTGGTGGTCACGCAAGGAGGGAACTGACGGAAGAAAGAGATATCCCCAATTTTGCGATCTTGGGTATCGCGAGATTTGAGGGGAAGATTCAGGAGCCACGACCCATGAACTCGCAATATTGTGAGCTGCGAGAAAGGACCAGTGGGTTGATAAATTCCAGATTCCAGTGAAGGAGTCGAGAGAGTCGATCCATCTCGGAGGGGTTAAAGAGTGATCCTATGAGCGGATCTTGGTCCTGAGGGGCCGATAGGGTCTACGTCAAGTTTGGTATCAGAGCACAGAAAGGTTTCTTTTCTTTCTGTAGCAGAGAAAAGGAAGATTCACCATACAATGAGAAGAAGGGACAGGCAAACACCTGATCTGCCAGAGGAGAGCGAAATGCCAAGAAGAAGAGGTAGGAAGATGCCTGATCCAGCCATAGAGAGAGAGATGCATGACCTACGTGCCAGAATTGAGGACATGGAGACAACACAGAGGTGCACAGCCAGTGCTGGGGATCTTAGTGATTCCGAAAGTGAAAATGAGGTCGAACATGAAGGAGAAGAAGTCACAGCAGAAGATGCAGCAAATGAACGTCTAATTAGGGTTGTTGCAAGAATGGGTGCTAAGGCAAAAATGGACATTCCAGCATATGAAGGAAATCTGGATGTCGAAGAGCTTCTAGACTGGATTAGAGCTCTGGACACATATTTTGACTATGAAGATGTTGAGGAAGACAAAAAGGTCAAACATGTTGTCACAAGGTTGAAAGGACATGCAGCATTGTGGTGGGATGAGCTACAAGCTGACAGATGCTGCAAAGGCAAGCAGAAAATCAAGAGTTGGGATAGGATGATCACGAAGATGAAGGTGAAATTCATTCCTAGGGATTACCAAATTACTTTGTTTCGGAGAATGCAGAATTTGAGGCAGAAACTTATGACAGTGAAGGAGTGAACTAAAGAATTCTACAGGCTGAACATCAGGGCTGGTCATCGCGAAAGTGATGATGAAAAAGTTGTCAGGTACATGAATGGTCTGAGATACAACATTCAGGATGAGATGAGCATGATGACCATCCAAACGGTGGAAGATGCTTATCAGATGGCTCTAAAAGTTGAAGAGAAGCTGAGTTGAAAACAAGGTCAAAGAGGCTGAGGCAGAAGCCAAGCCAGAGGCAAATTGGTTGCCCAGGATAGAAATCAAAAACCCAAGGAGGACTGGAAGAAACCTCAGACTCAAACTGAGAGAGGTGGAAGTTCACAGAGAGGGCAGCATACCGAACAGAGAGGTCAGTATGTTGATGCAAACATTTTTCCTCATACCAGAGGTAGAGGAAGAGGAAGAGGTGGAGTGGTAAAATGCTTCACATGTGGAAAGAATGGACACAAGTCTTATGAATTTCTAGACAAAAAGAAAGAAGGTGGTGAGACTCACATTGTCGAAGCGCAGAAGAGGAATGTTGAGGCAGAAGATGTTGAAGGTGGGAGATCACTAATGATGTGAAAAGTTCTCTTAACGCCAGAGAAGGAGGTGGAGAATCCAGTGCAAAGAGACAGTCTTTTTCGGACTACTTGCAAGACCAAGGACAGGGTATGCAAGGTCATTGTGGACAGTGGTAGCACAGATAATCTCGTTTCTACAGAGATGGTAGAAAAGATAGAGCTGCATACTATTGAACATCCAAGCCCATACAGAGTTTCATGGCTACAAAAAGGACATCAGGTAAATGTCACTAAACAATGTTTAGTTGAATTTAAAATAGGAGGGTATAAAGATGAAATACTCTGTGATGTTACTCCCATGGATGTTTTTCATCTATTGTTGGGTAGACCATGGAAATACGACAGAAATGTGATTCATGATGGGAGGAAGAACACATACACCCTAGAGAAAAATGGGAGAACTCACATGTTGTTGTCGATTAAGGACAAAGAAGTGAAACCTGAAGTAAGCAACACTGTACTTCTCATGAGTGGGAAGGAACTTCTTACAGAGTTTAAGAAGAAGGAGGAAACGCAATTCATTGTGGTCAGAAAACCTAAGATTGTTTTAACCAGTACAAGGGTAGATGATTTACCGAAAGAGGTTCAGAAACTGTTGGAAAAGTTTGCTGACATAGTAGTGGATGAACTACCTCGTTCATTGCCACCGATCAGAAGTGTGAGTCATCATATTGATCTCATACCTAGAGCTAGTTTACCAAACAAAATAGCGTACAGATTGACCCCGCAGGAGAATGAAGAGGTCAAAAGACAAGTCCAGGATTTAATGGACAAGGGGTTGGTTAGAGAAAGCTTGAGTCTGTGTGTTGTTCCGACAGTGCTCAGTCCAAAGAAAGATGGAGGTTGGAGGATGTGTACTGACTCGAGGGCAATCAATAAGATAACCATCAGGTACAGATTCCCATTGACAAGGATGGATGATTTGATGGATTGCTTAAGTGGAGCCAAAAAAAATTCGAAGATTGATTTGAAAAGTGGATATCACCAGATTCGTATGAGAGAAGGTGATGAATGGAAGACAACCTTCAAGACTAATGAAGGGTTGTATGAATGGCTTGTTATGTCATTTGTCTTAACGAACACGCCGAGTACTTTCATGAGGTTGATGAATGAAGCCCTGAAGGATTTCATCAGAAAATTTGTCATTGTGTATCTTGATGACATACTAATTTTCAATAAAACAGAGGCAGAGCATATGAAACATTTGGCTACAATGATGCAGAGGCTACAGCAAGAGAAGTTGTTGATAAATATGAAGAAATATTCATTCATGAAGACAGAGCTCATTTATTTGGGTTTTGTTATTTCTGCAGACAAGTTGAGGATAAGGTGGAGGTAATTAAGAATTGGCCATCGCCAAAGAACATCTTTGAGGTGAGAAGTTTTCATGGAATGGTTAGTTTCTACCGGAATTTCATCAACAATTTCAGTGGAATTAGTGCACCGATGATGGACACAGTGAAGAATAGACACAAGTCTTTTCACTGGACAGAAGAGGCTGAGAAAAGCTTCAATTTGTTGAAGAAGAAAATCACGGAACAACCAATTTTGGTGTTTCCTTTATTTTAAAAAGACATTTCAAGTAAAATGTGATGCAAGTGGATTTGCAATAGGGGAAGTCTTGAGTCAAGAAGACAGACCGATAGCATACTTCAGCGAGAAGTTGAATGAAGCGAAAGTGAAATACTCCACGTATGACAAGGAGTTCTATGCTATTATCCAGGCATTGAAGAAATGGAGACATTACTTAATCCCTAAGGAGTTTGTCTTATGCAATGACAATCATGCTTTGCAATTTGTGACTCAACAGGAGAATTTGAATCAAAGACATGTTAAATGGGTTGAATATATGCAAAATTTCACTTTTGTGATTAAGCATATTTCTGGAACTGCTAACAAAGTTGTTGATGCTTTGAGCAGAAAATGTTTGTTATTGCAGGAGTTTAGAGTCAAAACATTGGGTTTTGATGATCTCAGGGTTTTGATGATCTCAGGGACATGTACAGAGATGATCCAGATTTTAAGGAGGCATATGAAGCAGCTGAGAATCCAATTCTTAGGGACAGAAGTCAATGGATAGAATACATGATCCAGGAAGGATTACTATTTAAGGGTAATCAAATTTGTATTCCAAAGTGCTCCATGAGGGAGAATTTGTTGAAGGAGAAACATAGTGGAGGATTGGTCGGGAATTTCGGTCATGACAAGACGTTCTCAAAGCTAAACGAGTCATATTTTTGGCCAGGAATGAGAGCAGACGTCAAAATATTCGTGGACAGATGTAGAATTTGTCAGCATTAAAAAGGGAAGAGGCATAATGAAGGCTTTTATCAACCGTTACCCATACCTGACAGGTCGTGGGATGCAGTCAGCATGGACTTCATATTGGGGCTATCGAGAACACAAAGAGGGTTTGACTTGATATTTGTAGTGGTAGACAGATTTTCTAAGATGGCACACTTCATACTGTGTCAAAAAACTAGTGACACAACTCACATTGCGAATCTATTTTTCAAAGAGGTCATTCGACTTAACGGCTTACCAAGGAGCATAGTTTTGGTTTGAGACACCAAGTTCGTGGGACACTTCTGGAGGACCTTATGGAAGAAGCTGGGAACAAACTTGTCATTTAGTTCAGCTTATCATCCTCAGACGGATAGACAGACAGAAGTTGTGAACAGAAGTTTGGGAGACTTGTTGAGGAGCTTGGTGACAGAACACCACAGTCAGTGGGATAATATTCTACCACAGGTGGACTTTGCTTATAATGATTCAATCAACAGAAGCACAGGGCAGAGTCCATTCCAGATTGTTTATGGGATGCATCCAAGAGGATTTTCTGAATTGAGAGATTCAGAACGGAATGCAACTAGGAGTGCTAGTGCAGAAGATTTCACAGAAGCAATGAAGGAACTTCACAGCCAGGTGAAGGAGCGATTGCAGAACTCGAGCCAAGAGTATAAGCGCAGAGTAGATCAACACAGGAGACAACTTCAATTTGAGTTTGGTGATTTGATTCTGGGACATTTGAGAAAGGAAAGGTTCCCAAAGGGGACATATAACAAACTGAATATGAAGAAGATCGGACCATGTAAGGTCTTGAAGAAATTTGGGGCAAATGCTTATGAGATTGAATTACCCGATGGGATCAGAATTTCTCCGATATTCAATGTCTCAGATTTGTACCCATACAAAGCTGAGGAAGCAGAAGCAAGTAGTGAACAACCAGAGGTTCAGTGGGCCAAACAAATGCCAGTTGCAGAGAAGCCATAGATGGAAGGCATACTAGACAAAAGAGTCAGCAAAAGAGCCAGAATAAAAGAATACTTTGAATACTTGGTCAAGTGGAAGGCACATCCAGTTGAAGATGTTAGCTGGGGAAACAAGGCAGAGATTCAAAAGCATGGACAGACTGTGCGAGAGCTCATGGACAGGAGCCCATGAAAATTTTCAAGCGAGGGAGTATGATGCAGGAGCATCGCCAACATCAAGCGAGCGTGGGCAACGCCAACGCATTTTGGCATGTGATAAAATTGTTTGAATTTTTTTGAAGTGGATGCACCAAACGTAAATGTAATAGTTAAAGAGAGGCATACTTCTTTATTTGTAAATATACCTTGAGCATCCCGCTCTCGTCTAAAGGACTACGAAGCATTTAAGTTAATGAATGCAAGTAGGTAGAATTAAATTCCTAGATTTGATAGTTTTAGGAGCGAAGAGGGAAACAGGATATAGACACCCTCACTTGTATTATTGTAACAAGAAGCAGCATTATGAGATAGAGAGCATAAGAGAGCAGACGCAGAAAACTGTGTAGAAGAACCCATGTACAGAAATTCTGTGATTAATATATGAAGTTTGATCCAGAATCATGGTGTTTAAATTCTTTCTGTGTATGCGTGATTGAATGTTATGCTCATGATTGTTTACTCTCTATTATGCATTTGCTTTGATGTGTGAATGTTTGATTTCATAATTTATGTCTAAAATCTGAAGAGAGGGAGAGTAAGGAATGAGTTTCAATTGTTTCTCTCTCTAAGCAAGAGTTTTCCTACAAGGAGTGCAGCGAAATCGTCTGCAAGGTGTGCGTTGACGTGTTCAGAGTACCAATCTTTGTAAGCTCAGAAGAGATAACATTACTCTCATTCTCGTAGAAGTACAAACTAAGCACAGGAGCCATGCAAAGAGTGTGCAGGCTAAGTGAAGTCTTAGTATTTGCAAACTGAGAGAAGTTGTTGAAAGACTACTGTCACTGGGAGTGCGCAGAGTCAAAGGGCTCAAATACGTGGAAGTATTTGAAGAATTTCCGCAAGGAGTGTGCGCAGGAATTTTCCCCAAAGGGACTTGAGGATTTTTTCAATCAAGCTCAAGAGGGCTAGTGCCTTGAAGAGTTGTGAGGAGGCACAGCGACCTTGTTGCAGGAAGGAGAAATTTTGTGGAAGAACACCATGTTCGTTTTGCAGAAATCGTCAAGGGAGCTTTGGACGATCGGAGTTCTCCGTGGAGAATTCATGAGGTCCCAGAAGCCGTCATATCCCACAGAGGAGAAAGAATGTTATGGTGCGTGTTTTCTAAGTGTAAATCTTGGGAGAATAGAACCATAGGATCTGGGCCAACAGGGCCGTCAGATCACTCACATATTTCTCATCTCGGGGTTTCGAGAGGCGAAGGGTCAAAACCTTGTAGCAAGACTCGCGAGATCGCAAAAAGGAAAAGTCACGAGATAGCGAAGGAATCTGAGCGATCGCCAAAAGAAGGACATGTGTCATGAAATCACCCATATCGGGGACTTGGACATCGAAGGTCCAAAGGAGAATTTTTTCAACTTTGCGAGTGGCAAAGCTGCGAAGTGGATCAGGGTCATCCGTTGGAAGGAGGACAAGTGGCAAAGATCTAGAGATCTCACGAAATCAGAGGTTCATAGGGTGAAAGCCCAAGGATTGAGCGCTCCAAGTCATGAGAAGAGAAGTCACGAAGTAATCTAAGTCTTCCATCGAAAGAGGATAGGTGTCAGAGATCAGAGGATCTCATGAACTCGGAGGTTCGTCGGGTGAGAGCCCAAAATTTGGGTGCTCGAAGCAGCGAGAAGCGAAGACCGCGAAGTGCCAAGGTTGCACCTAAGAGAGACATGGTAGAACTGCACAGTGGGCCCAGAAATTAGACCGGCAGACACACGTCAGACATTCAGGGAGTCAACACCCTGTTGACCTCTTGTGTCTCGGGTACTCGGGAGAAAAGGGAACGAAGGTTCGAGCCTTTGACTCGCGAAGTCGCAAGAAGCGAGAATGCGAGGAGGAAGGTCTAATATCGCCTCTCGAGGGTTCGGGAAAGAAAGGTGTCAAGTCTCTACGGTTGAACTCGTGAAGGCGTGAGAGGCAAAAAGTGCTAGCACTTAGCCTAGCCGGTGGTCACGCAAGGAGGGCACTGACAGAAGAAAGAGCTATCCCCAATTTCGCGATCTCGGGTATCACTAGATTTGAGGGGAAGAGTCTGGAGCCACGAACCACGAACTCACGAGATTGTGAGCTACGAGAAAGGACCAGTGGGTTGATAAATTGCAGATTCCAACGAAGGAGTCAAGAGATTCGATCCGGATCGGAGGGGTTAAAGAGCGATCCTATGAGCGGATCTCGGTCCCAAGGGGCCGATAGGGTCTGCGTCAGAAAAACCCCCCTGTGGCTACACTAGGGTTTACAATGTAGGTAGATTAATAACCGTTTAAAATTCTCCTACTTATATAACTACCCCAAACATACCCCAGACTTAGGCAAGAAAATAAAAATGTGAAGGATCAGGTAATTGTACCTTTACTCCGTGTTTGGTGATGATCCTCTTGCGCTTGAAGGCTTCGCTGACTGCAAACCTCCTCCCAAGGCTAGCCTGCATTCAAAGACAGACAAACAGAAAGATACAAGCATACATTTCATACACAAATAAGGGTTATATGTTAGAATAAAAACATAAATCAAATGCAAACATTCGACACATCATGTTTTGGGACAGGAAAAGTACTTCTTTTATTGATAATAAATGATCACTTACAACCAAAGTCGACTATTTCTCCACAAACCTGGTCTGGGATCCTCTTCACTAGGCTCCAAGTGCACCTTCGTATAGCTTCTCCTCTCAACCTTCTTCTTGGGAAGTATAATGGTTTTATGATGGAGGAAGGAAGTAAAATTGGGGAATTCTGAGGCAATTCTCACAAAAGGGCTACAAATTCTTGGGGCAAGGAGGGGATGTGAAATGGGCAGAGTTTCATTGTTATTATGTCTAGATGTGGAATGAGACCCCAACACCTCCTTTTATATGGCAAAAGGATGGTTATTCGGTTGGGTGATGGGCTATAGGTAGTGGATTAGTTGGGAAAATACCCAATAGCCCGTAATCTCAACGAATTCCTTGCAACTTTTTATTTTTTGTAACTTTTCCAAGTATATGTGAGTTATATTGGTGCAGCATGCATATGTACATGGGATGTAGTAGTGCAGCATGCATATGTACGTAGGCAGTAGTGGAGCAGGGCGCGTACATCTTCAAAATTTTGGTTTTTTCAGAAGAGAAAATCAGTGATGGCTTGGAAAAAAATGCAAGTAAGAGGGCCAAATGCCAAGTATGCATATGTAGATAAATTTAGGGTTATAACACAAAGAGACTATGGAAAACTCAACATGTGTGAATGTTTGATTCGATGGACCTTTGTATAAAAGGTCAATGAATGTAAATTTTGTTATTTACTAGAAAATGGATAAGTGTTGCATGATTGTTGGAAGGGGAGGGTGTACTAAGAAATACCATGAATGCTATGAAAAGAGATGGTGAAGGGGACCAGGAATGGTTGCGTTAACATTGACCAAACTAGTACCTTACTGGATTTAATTTTTTAGGACCAGAATAGTCATCTAACCCAGAAAGGAGTTACAATCAGTTTGGTAAGTGGGAAGACCTCCTTGAGATTTAATGAGGGGATGGGGCAGAGTACCCATCTGTAAGTCTTCTAGACCTGACCATGGGCTGGGAATTTGAGCCACATGCAACCTTGCTGAAAGAGGCAAGAAAGGAAGGTGTGGTGGGTAGAGAAAGGCATGTGAAGAGTGCAGAGACGAGAGGTGAAGCTCTCAGGTTCAAGGAAGAAATGGGAAATAAGTGTTCTGGTTGTAGGGAGATGGCTAGCGGGGTTATGATACAAGATAATAAACGGGGTTGGTCCTCCTTTCTTGGTATCATGTAAATTGTTTCCAAGATCCTGCAGGAGGAGAAGAGTAACCTTCGTCCCTACTGTCTCTAAGTCAGAAGAAAGGATTTTATCGCAGAGAATCATGGTCTAGCTCGGGGTTGGCTAATCATAAATCCATTAAGAGTGGTCGAGCCTATGGTTGGGTGGAAACATTCACCCTTTTCAGTAGTCGCTTCATGTTATCTGGTTCTAATAAGTATCTTCCTCATTTTGTGTATTGAACTGGAATAATGGATGAATACTTGGATTCACACACATGTGTATTTATAAATGGATTTTGTGTGGAATGATTATGATATGCCTTCATCTATTTGTGAACTTACACTTCCGACTGATAGTTTGTATGCCCAGCTTAACTTCTGAGGCTTCCTGGAAAATAAGCTTGTAAGATGACCGATATAGGAGATATCGTGACAACCTAAACTTGTCTGCCTAAAGAGGATACCTCTTCCAGACCTCGATACTTAACCATTTCATGGTAAATCTCATGAAGGATAGAGAATTTGAAGCCTTGAAAAGGGTAGGTCTCTTCGTTTGGAAGACAAGTGGACGAGATTTGTTCGAGAGGACCCATATGACCAATACCCAGGAACCTTAGGCTAAGCCTAAGGAAGCTATGTCCCCTTGGCTTCGTAGCTCCGGAATTCCAAGACTTCATAGTATGATCGACCTCACCAGCCTTATATTGATCGAAGGTAACCGAGAGACTTGGTTTCCCATAATTTTGATTGGTGTTAGGCGGTTCCCTGGGTGGTTAGGTGGACCTACATACAAACTAGACCATGATCTAAAACCCCGAAGGTCGGAGCCACGAAAGATCCAGAACCACAGATTGAGGGATCCTTTCCCAGTCATCGATATATCGGGGACACATGGTGCTAGCCCCTTTAATTCAGATATTGGTCACTTCGGGAGGTGAGAAGAGTTTGCATATAAATACTCTTGAATGTAGAACTATCAAGGTAAATAGAGCCGTATATATAAAAGTCTACCTGACTAAATCTCAACCGTGAGATCTGAGGAATGTAGAAGCTTGTCAATCCAAGGTGACAAGGTGCAATGATGCCACCCAGGGTAACGTGGACCCCAGCTTGATGTGCCACATGTCACCCAGATTCGTGTGTGTCCCGTACCCTATAATCCCATTGGAACGTAACGCATGTCACCCTGACCCCTCCTACGTTTCAATTCATGATATGTGTCTACCTAGCCAACGTGGCTGGTGAAGTGACCGGGACTTCGAGACTTCAGAGGGTCTGGGATGTAGTATGATAGAGAAACTGAATGGCTCAAAGTTTGGAGCCATGTGGTGATATTACGAGACTTTGGAACTTTGGAACTCCAGGTGGTCTCATGGGATCAGGTGGTGGATGGTCTTCCATCATGGAGGAAGGAACTTGGAAATTTCCCATGTGAGGTGGATCCACGTGGGTGCCACGTGGCACCCCAACCAATGATCGCCCGAAGAACATCTGAAAGGTATATTCGTCGGTTCTGAGCTCAGGTTTGAGCATGGAGACCATGGTTAGAAAACTCTAGACAAGCACAGTGTGGTAGAAATACAGAATGAAGGATTTGATCACTTAAGTAGAACGAAATTTTGATGCCCCATCCCTAGGAAAGTAACTAAGGGGTTGGGTGTGTTACATGTGGCTCTAAACATTCATTGGTTTTTCCAGTTAAGGGTTTCCAGGTTAAATTATGAGTACTATGTGTGAATTTTTTTGTTTTATTTATGTTTTATTTATGTTTTATTTATGTTTTATTTATGTTTTATAAAGAATCTGTATGTGCATTGCTATATTGTAAATGTTTTAAACATGCACAGAGAAGTGTTCCCTTCTTGTGAAACTGTGGTTGACATTGCTTGTGGAGTGTGATTTTTTCAATCAATTTTGTATCAACCCATTCACGATTAGATATGTAAAATGCATGGTACCTTGTAGTAATTGTGTCATATATCTCTATGTGTGCTTGGGAGCGAATGGTATTTATGCGAATGAAATACCCACTCAATAGTGGACTGTAGGACGCTCAAGGAGGGGAAACAATATCATTCTAAAAGGGTGGTCCCTTAGTGGTTAAAATTCTATTTTATTGAAGTTTGTTAAGAAAATTTGCAAAGTGTTTAATAGAAACTCTAAACCAAAAACAATTTGTTGGGAAAAATCATTGGTTTGTTGGTGTAATTTCAGCACTTGGTAGTAGGATCTCTTGTTGTGACATTATACATAACACTTCAACATTATTATTTTGGAGGAGAGGATTGTTTATATGTTGTAAAGTTGAAGTTTGTAAATGCTAATATATTAATTGTTGGACAGAATCAAGAAACCAAGTTGAATGGCCAATTGACATTTTAATCCCTTCATGTTGTTGCTAGTTGTTTTACACTTCCTTGAATGAGGTCTATACTTTAAATAAAGGATCTCTAACTTCCATGATAAAATGTAGCCAAGTTGGCCTATATAGTGTTTAAATAGAAAACAAATTATTCCTCTTGAATATTGACTTGTCTGACTGCAATTTGAAATGTTTGGTTTTAATTGTTACCTTGATACTTGGGTGTGAATATGAATCTACCCCATATATATTAACCTATTATTATTGTGGAATAGCCTTTAAGGATAAAAGTTGTTTAAAGAAGAGCTTAGAGTGGATTCCTTGGAAATCTTAGAATGTCTAAGTTGAATATAACTCCAATGCTTCTAGGTTGAAAAGCTAGTTCTTGCTTGATTTAAATAGAGTTGAAGGTCGATTATTGTTGTAAATGTCTATTCATATAGACTTTATACTTGTATATGTTGTGTAGAAAAATGCATCTATGTTGTATGAATCTTATCATCCTTATTGTGTACATATGAACATGCTTATAAAAATGGATATGGTTTTAAATGGAATGAATTGATGATAACTCGAATAGATTGGTATGAATGGATATTGGTTGTGATCTGATTGTTGTCTTGCAATCCTACCTATGACTTTTTTGAGACAAGCAACCCATTGTATGTGGAACGCAATTACAAACTGGCTCGTGAATGATCTTGCTTTGATGATAATGAAATGAAATTGTAGTGATTAGTTTAACTTTTAGTGTTTTAAAAGAAAAGAAATTGTAGCCTCTATTGGTTAAAATATTGCTTCTCTTATGGGGTTATTGGAAGTGGTGATGGGGCACTCCATGCACAATATTTTTTAAGACGATATTTTGCATTCTTTTTTAAAACACACATGTCATTAGAATATCAATGACTTGTATATGTCTAAATAACACTTAAGCAATGATAAATTGAATCTCCATACATCAATATAGAAGCATTATCATTGCCAGTTGGTTTCTTTGTCAATAGAACATTGATAGACACTTGTGCCACATTGACATTGTCAACCCCTCATCAATCTCAAGTCAATATTTCAACATATTTGACGTTTTGAAAGAAATTAATAGGTGCCTTTAGATGTCGATTCATTGTCACCTTAGAGTCAAAATTCCAACAAGCAATGACATTTGAGGAGTATGTAATAGCTTCCATATGGTGTCTTAGATGTTGGTTGGTTGTCGTCAAAGAGTTATAATTTTGAATAACAATGGCATTTGAGGAGCATGTAATAGTTGTCATGTGGTGTCTTTAGACATTGGTTAGTCATTGTAGACATGTCAAAATTCCAACATCCATAATGGTCACTAAAGCTATTAACCTTTCCATGTGTCACTCTTAAAGTGTTAGAAACCCAACGGTTGATCAACAATGCTAAATGGATGTTGGAATTATGACCCTTGAATTTTCACAATAAATTTTGTTGTATTCCAACATTGTTAGAACAACATTAACATCAATACAACATTGGGTTTGTACATAAAACTAGTACTTTGTTTTTCAAATGGAAGAATTATTCCAACAATCTAAGCCAATATATTATCATCTCAATCTATAAGCCCATTTTTCATGTCAATATTGCAACTCTCCTCATGCACACATCCACAAATATCAAAGGGAAATAGAATAGTCTCATTCCATAAGTAACCAAAGCCATGATACCATATTAGTAACTAAAATTTCCCACTCTTATAAGTAAACACCATTACAAAACAAGAAATAGAAGCACTAATATTATAGTGGAGAACCCCTCATGGAATAGAAAACTCCACTATTAAAACAAATATTGATTTATCTATCTCTAAATCATGTTACAGTTGTCCTCAAACACTTCAAGGATAAAACTCATGCTAATCCAATAACTTAACGAGAACTGTGACCTCAAAATGAGAACTCTAGCCCTTAAAACCCATATTTTTGCATAAAATACATGAAAATCAACCCGCAAATCAAAAAGTGGTGCTACCGGTAGCACCGTTTTTTCTAACGGGGTCAAAATTGTAAGTTTTAAACCTGTGAAGTAAAGCAATGCATATATATTCTTAAGCAAAATAGAAATTAATCAATGACTCATACACATAGTACATAGAGATTTACGTTGGAAACCCTTCACTGAGCGAAAACCAACCTTCCTTGGTGTTGCACCTTTCAACTCTTCATTGTATTAATTTCACCATTCACCATACAATATATACAATTTTTAAAGCATTTTGTAGCTACCAAAACCCTAATCCCTTAATCCAGGATTATTTTTAGAAAACCGCTAAAAATAGCAAAATCCGCTAAATAGCAAAAACCACCCAAAAAACAATTTTGGGGCACTGCCCCGAACGCTACGTGTAACAAGGAAGGGGTATACTTGGCCCCCTAGGACCCCCCTAGGAAATAACTCGACGCACATGGCACAAAGAGCGAAGGAATTTGGGATCGTCAGACACAGTTGTTGAATCTGACATGCCCACACACACCCATGCAAAGAATATAACACATACCCAACATTCTACCACTTGTTGTTTTCTTTGCATACAGGGTTTCACATGATTATATAGTCAACAATCCAGGGCAGCAATGACCATTTTTACTCTACACCAGGGGAACTTTTCTATGCTCACAGACTTTGTCAATGAATCTGCAACATTCTTCAAAGTGTCAACCTTTTCTAGCAACACCTTCTTTTATTCAACCATGTCTCTCACAAAGTAATACCGAACATCAATATTCTTTGTCTTTGAATGATAAGCAGGGTTCTTTTCCAGGAATATTGCACTCTGACTATCAAAATCTAATCTCATTGCTTTTTGTACCAACCCGATACCTGAACACAATCTCTGTAACCATATTGCTTCCCTAATTGCATGAGTGGCTACCATGTATTCAAATTATGTAGTTGAGAGTGCCACTACGGCTTGTCTTTTTCTCATCCAACCAATTTATCCTCCAAATAGGTTAAACACATACCCACTTGTAGATCTTCTGCGATCTAGATCTCCAACCCAGTATGCATCAACAAACCCATGCATGTCCACCACTTTGTCCAATCCTGGTCTTCCTTGGTAGCAAAATCCATAGTTGGTAGTTCCACACAAATACCTGAAGACCCTCTTTACTGCTATATAATGCTCCTTCCATGGTTTTGACATATACCTACTCAAAACTCCCACTACAAGTGCATTTTTTGGTCTAGTACATACCATTGCATACATCAAACTGTCAACTGCACTAGCATACAGAACATGGGACATGTACTGTTCTTCTTCCTATGTCTTGGGACACAGATCTGCAGATAACTTTACACCTATAGGAATAGGAACCTTTACCGGTTTAATTCCATGCATATTAAACCTCTACAATATCATCTCAACATATTTTCTCTGATTCAACCATAGTTTCTTGTTTGCACGATCTCTTTTAATCTCCATTCCCAAAATGAAGTTAACAGCATCGAGATCCTTCATGTCAAATTTGGAGGATAGTTGTAATTTCACCTCCTTGATAACATCCATGTTGTTTCCTACCAGAAACATGTCATCAACATACAACACTACATAAATGAAGTGATTACCAACCTACTTGGAAAATAAACAGTGATCATCCCTGCTTCTCACAAATCCCAATCCAAGTCTATATGTGTCAAAATTTTGGTACCACATCCTAGGTGATTACTTCAGACCATATAGTGACTTCTTTAGCTTATAGACCGGCTCTTTCTTTCCCTTCACAACAAAGCCTTATGGCTGCTTCATGTAGATTTCTTCTTCCAGATCCCCATGTAGGAATGTTGTCTTCACATCCATCTGTTCCACTTCAAGATCAAAAGAAGCAGCAATAGATAAAATAAATCTAATAGAAGTTAACTTAGAAATAGGAGAAAAAATCTCACCAATGTCAATTCCATCTACCTGGGAATAACCTTTTGCTACTAACCAAGCTTTGTATTTCTCCACTTTTCCTTCTGCATTAAACTTATTCTTAAACAACCATTTGCTACCAACATATTTTCTTCCAGCTGGAAACTCAACTGTATCCCATACCTCATTCTTATCCAAGGCATCCATTTCTTCAACCATGGCCTTCTTCCAGAGTTTACTATCCTCTGAATTCACTGATTATCTGACAGGTCTGGGATCATCATCAGTAATAGATAAAGAAAAATTAGAACAAAAATCAGGTGGACTATACCTTTTTGGTTTCCTTCTTTCCCTCACTAATCTCCCCAATAATGGGGAATGAGGTTGTTCTTCTTCTACTTCATCTTCTTCAGATGATTCATATTTTTCATCATCCAACTCAAACTCTTCTTTCTCAGGTTCTTCTTGCCTTGGTAGGAATTCTTTTTTGGAAACATATTTT
Source organism: Picea mariana (assembly GCA_032191745.1). Classification (NCBI taxonomy): domain Eukaryota; kingdom Viridiplantae; phylum Streptophyta; class Pinopsida; order Pinales; family Pinaceae; genus Picea; species Picea mariana. The sequence goes on along the minus strand of JASDQU010589839.1, from coordinate 1,680 downwards.
ACCTCTTTAAACACAACATCCCAACTAAAACAGTCTTCTTAGTTTCTGGGTTCCAAATCTTGTAACCTTTCACACCATATTTATAACCAATAAATATACACTTTTCATCTCTTTTATCCAACTTACTCCTATTTTCCTTTGGAACATGTACATAAGCACCACAACCAAACACTCTAAGATGTTTAAGAGAGGGTTTCTTTCCAGTCCATACCTCATGTGGAGTTTCATCATCCAGCGCTGATGAGGGTGATCGATTGACCAGGTAACATGATGTACCTATTGTCTCTACCAAGAATTCCTTTCCTAACTCGGCACCACTGAGCATGCTCCTTGCTTTTTCCATAAGTGCCATGTTCATCCTTTCTGCAACTCCATTCTGCTGAGGTGTGTATGAATTAGTCTTATGCATTTCTATACCACACTTCTTACAAAATTCTTTGAATTCATTTCCGAAGAATTCTCCACCATTATCTGTCCTCAATACCTTTATTTTATTCTCTATTTGATTTTCTACCAAAGCCTTAAAATATTTAAATTTATCTAATACCTTAGATTTATTTCCAAGAAAATAAATCCATGTGTTCATTGAGAAATCATCTATGAATGAAACATAATACACATATTTACCTAGTGATGGAACAGGCACAGGTCCAAACACATCACTGTGTATCAACTCTAAAATCCCCTTTTCTCCTGTACCACCAGATGGGAATCTTACTCAATTCTATTTTCCATATATGCAATGTTCACATAAATCAAAATCCATAGTGAAATTAGACATACCTTCAACCATACCTTTAACGTGTAGTGTTTGAAGGCCCTTTTCTCCAATATGCCCCAATCTTTGATGCCACAACATAGTCTTCTTTCCAAGGACAGTATTGGTCTTGTCTTCTTTATTTGTCTGCTCAAGGACACCAGAACTGTTACACCCATTAGTATAATTGATTCCCAACAACTTTTATATATTTCCACACCGAACTCCCCTCATCAACACCATTTCTCCTCGTACCATATTGCAAGTTCCCTTTCCCAATACAGTATCCACTCCTGCATCATCCAACTTGCTTACAGATATTAGGCTCCTAGCTAGTTTTGGAATGTGCAGAATCCCAGGGAGAGTTCTAATCCTTCCATCTTTTAGTAGCAACTTAACCCTCCCACATCCCAT
>JASDQU010589838.1:47794-65744 GCA_032191745.1 Picea mariana | reverse complement strand
TCTTCTGAAATATCCTCAGAGATGTCCATAAACAAATTTTGTTCCTTACACTTGTGGCCCGAAAAATATTTGTCATCACAATTATAACAAAGGCCTTTGAGTTAGCATTCATCCATTTCAGCCTTGGTCAATTTTTGGATCTTTAGTGGAGCGGAGGGAGTAGTGGGATTTACTAGTTTAGGGAAAGGGATAAAATAGGGTTTCTGGTTTTGAGAAGATACAAACTGTTGTGCTTATTTATCTCTTTTAGTAGCCTCCACCCAACTCTAAGGCCAAGCCATGAGGACATGGGCCTAAATCTCATCCTTGAGGCCACTGATAAAACATTATCAGAAAAAGGCATTAGACATGCCCTTTGTCCGAAAAGCTAGGCGCTCAAAGGTAGCTATAAAGTCTTCCACTATTCCTGATTGTTTCAACTTTGTCAAATGGCCCAAATGGTTGGTGTCATTGTCAAAGCATTCATAAAGCTCTGCCACAAAGTGTGTCCAAGAATTATACCCTTGACGAGAAGTTTTTCTCCATTGCCACCATTGCAAATGTTCTTGATATAGATGTAGAACACCATACCGGAGTTTGGCCAAGTCATGTGTAATGTCGTATAAAGATAAATAATGTTCCATTTGGGTTACCCAACCAGTGGGGTCCGAGCCATCAAATTTGGTCACATCCACCCGCGGAAGGCATATGTCACGTTGAAAGTGATGGTTCTGAAAGTTATTGGAATGAGGAGAATGGTCACCTTCAGTATGTGGAGGTGAGGAAGAGGAAAGGTTATCTGTAGGGATATGAAGTTTGGTGCAGAGTGTTGAAAAGACAGATTCAAGTTGGGTGGTGAGGTCTTGTTTGATTTCCTCCATTGAGGACTGCATGTTTGTATTGATGGCAGCAACATTGGCACTGAGTTGTTTCATTTCTTGTTGAGTCTCAATGAGACCAAATTGCAAGGTGTTGAAGTGATCTTCCAAGTCTTGGCTACGGGTATGGGCCATGAGGATGGGGGAGCTAAAAAGGGGTGAGTGGGGTAAAAAATTTTGCTGAAAAATGATATGGATGAATGTGATAAGGGCGAAGAGATGAATCCAATGGAATAGGTCTCAAATAATGGTGAAAACATTTCCAGACTTATACTTTGGTCTGAAGAATACTACAGAGAGGAAATTCCCAAATGCTTAACAAGAAAGAAATGTGTATTTACTTGGCAACTCGAACACAGTTGCGCGAAAATAGATCTTGCCTGTTTTAATTTGTTTATGTTTCGGTCCCCAAGGGTTATGTATTCAAGGGTTCTATAGACAAGGGTTTGCCCTACGCTATAGCTCTCTGATATATGTACGGGGTCCAACAGTAGTACTCGACCCAATATCTCAGGGCTCTAACTAAGGAGGATAGACCATACCCTTATCCATACTACCCGACTACCTAGGTACTAGAGAGTATCTTCACGAGTGTTGTTCTTGGTGGAACTATAGCAGTCAAGTAGTCGATCAGTTTATCTAAAGAGGGCTTCAAGAAATCTAGGTCGATCCGTACACAGGTGTTGTCTGATGCGCTACCACTCGAAGGGGTACCAAAAGGGGTTACAAGGGTGGCCAACAGATGTGCGCTTAAGAACCACTTGTATTTCCTACGTGTATTAATCCCTCAACCACGGGTTTATGCGTGTAACAACAGATCTTTTTGGCTTAAAGATGTAGGAATACGTCTCTACCCTGAAAAACAATTTACCCACAATTTCTGCCAAGGAAAGTGCTCTGATACCACTTGTAATATACCAGATATAAAAAGTATGTAGAACATAAATGAAATGCTAGAAATGGCAGAATAACAACAATATAACCAGAATAATCACCACAATAACACTAAAATGATATAAGAATAACAACAGAAATAACACTTTGATTCTGAGAGAAATGTTCACGAGCCTCTTCGAGGGGGAAACCTCACGTCGAGCAGAGCTCTATTAAAATAATCTCCAAGCTAGGGTTCTCATACCCTCGACTCCTATTTATACTAAATATGTCTATCAAAAGCAGAATCTAGAGGAAGATCCTTCTAGAAGTGGAAGCTTCTATTAGGTCTTCTTACATTCAACTTATTCTATTTTATTACAAGGCCTTATTAATATTGACCTTTATTACATCCAAATATATTTTTCTACCTATGTGCAGGTTAGGACCCTAACACTCGATCCTTTTCCTTTATTTCTATGAATGTCACAGAGCGAAGTGCTCTAATGACCGCTTCTTTCACTTCGAGTTGCTCTGCAAGCAAATGTTCTTTTCCTTGCTGTATTTGTGCTTTTTCTTCATCGAAATTTGCTTGGAGAGCAATCTTTTCCTAGTCTGCAACTCGACATTGTTCTACAAGTAATCTTTGTACTTGCGTCAAATCCTGGGTGGCTTGTTCTATTTCCTCTTGTGCTCGGTGAAGGTGAGCTTCGACTATATCAGCTAGTCAGTGGAGTTGGTCTAGCTCATCTCCCAACTATGGTTCTCTCGATGGCAGAGGCACAGTGGAGACTGGGTGGGTGGACTGAAGAGCCTGTTGTACCCCTCAAAGCTCGACTTCAATCCTATCATACATTTATTCCTGCTTTTGTCCTTGTTTCTCTATTATCTCTAGTGAATCATCATTCAAGGCTACTATAATGAAGTCAAAGTCATCGAAGGTGAGGACAATCTGCATCTTGGTCATGGTTACTTTCGATTTATTCTGTGAAGAAGGTTTCAGGGGGGAAACCCTCCTCTTCTTTAAGGGGTCAACCTCATCTCTAGGCAGTGTTACTTTCTTGGGCATCGGTTCAGCTTCTACTTCGTCACCACCCCCTCAGTTAGGTGACACTAAAGGAGTCTTTCCTGAGGTGCTTATTAAGTTTTGGACCTCCTCAGTCTTCTTCTGTCTGCTGGTTCTGGGTGTATTATGTTCTTTATGAGTGTCTTCTAGGCTGTCAAGATCAGATATCTCTACGAGGTTGGTGGGGATAAGGAGGTCAGCGGAACATTCCTTAGTGATTTCCTCAAGGTATTATTTTGTAAGCTTATAATATGACTGGAGTTGTTCTTTATGTTCATCTGCTCACGCTGTAATGTAGATAAAGTGTCGATCTGCATTGAACTTCATTAGTGGTTGGAACTTCTGTAAGGTGTTCAGAGTCCTACGAGTCTTGTCCTCGATGGCTCGCTTTAGCTGGAGGTAGTATGTATGAAACACATCATTCGACTACCATTGTTTGTTCATATTAGTTGAATACCATAGGGTAGCTAACTTCGCGGCAAGTGGTTCGAATGGATCTATGTCGGGGAAGGTTTATCCTTCCAGCATCTCCCAGGCAAAAAATGCAATGAAGACTAGGAGCCAGCTGAAATGAAATTCATAACCCTAAGCTTGTGCTTCTTGACAGTCTAGCTCAAACTAGTTAACTAGGTACTTCACCCAGTTCATCTATAGGCCTTCTGCGCACTTCCCTACGAGGTCAATGACAAAGCCAGTGATCTGCATAGGTCGGTTCTTTCTTACTAAATTTCCAGATAGCAGTTGACATGTTAGGCACACTGCGCCACTCTGTATGAAATATACCTTGTAGCCTCTTGTTCCCTTCTCAATGTTGCCATATGTATCCTTGATTTTTTGTGCTAGGTGCGATCAGTGGCATTTCCTGGATAAAATTCCTATGGGTCGGGTCCTTGCATACTCAGGCCTATGATCTAGTGGATCAGCATTGGGTCAACAATAATGTAGTGGTATAGACATAAGTAGCCACCATGGTAACATGACAGTAGTAGCTTGACACAAGTGTTGACTTCCTGGTGTCTTTCAAAGTGTGGGATCTTCATGACATTCAACAAGGTGGACTACGTGAGGTTCATCATCCATGACTGAGGGATGATCTTCAAGTTCTTCCATTTTGTTCTAGTTAGGTACTTGTATGGGGCGAGCATACCATAGATCTTGTGATCTCCAAGGTTCAAGTCACTAAACTTCAACGTTGTTATCTTGTCCTACTCTGTTCAAACTGCACGTATCCCCTTTGGGAGGTATGCAGTAACTATAGTGTACTCAAAATATTTTGGTACACTACCGAGATTCAGCGCGCCAGCCAGAGGTGGGATGTAATCAGGAAATATGGATGTAATCAACTTCACATTGGCTAGATCATCTATGTGCTTGGTTCTCTTCTCTACTGTTGGTAGGGATGGCCCCAATCCATGAGCATTCAACGGAAAGGCTTGCACTGTTCTCGTCGATGAAGCTTGTATATCTATAGACATCGACATGACTCTTTCAGTCATGAGGCCGATGAGAAGTTCTTCGACAAATTTCTCTACAATGCTAAACTCGTTCGACATACATGCTCGGGGTCAAAAATATCAGGTTCACAGAGTAACTTAGACATTGTAATGGGATAGAAGGAAATAGCGCAATGCTCACTGTGTAAAACCAATGAGTCTATGGGATTAGATTCATGGTTAGCAAAAGTGTTCTCGGTGCATGGCGCGACAGGATAAATAGATAAATTGGCAACAGATCTCTTGAAATGGGTGAGAAGCCTTCATTAACTTTGTTTTGTCCATTACAGTGTGGTTCAATGGTCTGGTGGTGAACCATAAATTCCTTTCTACCCGTTCAGAGGGTCGGCCGAACAGTTGTATTTTTCCCAATGGCTATATTGCTTCACCCTGGTGAAGTGCCATGTGACATTGTTCTGTTATCTTGATGAAGTTCCAATTTTGCAAATTTTTCTTCTGCGAAGTTCCCTCTGGAATCTTTTGTAACTTATCTCTCTTCTTACATATCTTTCTAGCCTTCCTCCCAGTGAGCTTCCTCTCAGTATTCCTTTTTCCATTCTGATTCTTATCTACTTTTGGCATAGTTACTTCATTTTGTTGATATTCTTTCCTAAGATTCGAGGGTGATACTTCTTCTTTAGCTAGAATAGGTACTTCAATCTTCTGTGGATCTTCTAGTGTTCTTGCAACTTTGATATCCAGGTCGCGGGTGTTAAATAGCTTTGATATGTTCTCATGTTCTTCAATCAAGTGTGTGATCCTTCTAGTCATGAAATCTTTTAACTCTTGCTTCTTCTGCTCTAAAACTTCTTCTTCTTCTTTCCTTCTGGCTCGATCTCTTTCAATCCAAAATTTTCCTAGTAACATAGTAAATGGGGCGTTGTTCTCAATAAATTTAACAATCTCAAAATCTTCCTCTGTTGAAGTTCCATTGGCATTCATAGAAATCCGAGTGAGATTTCCACATAGGTTTATCATATTTCCTCTAAATAGCCCTGTTCCTCCCAATGAAGGAGTCATGGCAGTTTTCCCTAAAATTTCCCAAGTTCTTTATGTCATGATATTCACCTGTGTTTCCTCATCTAGAACACAGTCAATGTCGAAGTCTCTTATTCTTGCTTCAAGGCATTATTTTTCTTTGAATATCTCTGATAAGATGACATGTCGGTGGTCATTCAAGGTTTCTTTTATCTGTTGTAATACTTTCTCTGATTCTTTCTGGGGTTCTTCCATAATCATAGTTTCTGGATCTGCCTTAGGGTTTTCTTGTCTCGTGATCATTCCTTCAAGCTTAGAAATCATTCTAGGGAAATCCAATATTTCATGGTCCATAGCTTTGCAACAAAGACAGCTAGGTCTTCTTCCAGGGCATTCCTTAGCAAGATGTTCTGGTTTTCTGCAACTGTAATAGAGGATTAATCCTCTCTTTCTTTTAAATGATTCCCAGTTCTTTCTGTATTGCGCGCTAGGATCATAGTAGATAACCTGCAAACATTTCTTTCTATGATCCTACATCTGCTTGTTAGTCCAAACATTCTTTCTATGCATAGGTATAACATATCTGTCACTATTCTTATCAAATCTACACATATCAAACCTTCTTTCATCTATTAGTGCCCTAGTTTTCAAGCTAGGATAGAATCTATCAAACATACCTAGATCCATACTATTGAAACAAAAATTTCCACTTATCTTACTTCTACAGAGCACAAATCTTTTAGATCTAGAACGTTTCACTATTCTTACCTTTATCAGAGCACATAGATTATAGATATTACCTCTTTTCTTCATATCTGACCTCTTTTCTTCATATTGGGATTCTTTCTTTAGCATAGAGATTTATAAATCAAGTAGAATAATGTGCACTAGAATGATAGATCTATGCATAGAGATTTCAAAGTTTCAGGATGGATCTTTGCACAAAGATTCTTCTTCCTCAGTTCCCAGCAATCACAGTTTCAGGTCCCGACAATGGAACCATTTGTTGGAACAAGGGAAGACCCAGGGTTCAACGCTACAACATCTCACCAACAAAACCCTAACCACCATCTCTTTCAGTGACACCTGTGAAGTAGATGAAGTCTCACCCAAGGTAGAGGAAGGGGTGGTTGTAGGACTCAGGTGTTTGCAACCTTAGCTGGGACATAGATCTGTGACTGTAATTATTAACAGAGCACTTAGCACCGACAATTCATCAATATTTAACCACTATCTACTCCAAAGATAAAACAGAGCATCGCATCATTCATCCAGATCTGATGTATCTAAGCACTTATCATAAGGAGGTCGATTAGATCTAGAATATTAAAGCACTAAGCACATTCACATAGGTCATATCTACATCCATATACATCATTAGCACAAAGCATAAACAAATCTATCTATCTATATCAAATTACTTAGCAAGTAAAGACATAAACACATCAAGACGTTGCACAAAGCATAGAAACACAGCATGTACGTGGTTCACCCCCACCCTGGGGCTACGTCCACCAACTCTTCTTCTTTAATATCTTTGTCAATATTCTTACATGCACATAGCATCAAAATCCTACTCCGCAGAAGACAGGAGATCTGTGCACACTCCACCAGATCCTCCTCCTTCGAGCTAGGGTACAGCACCAAGCCTTCTTACAATTACTTGGACTCATCTCTGCAAGTCTCACACAGTATGAAAAAATCATCCACAATCCATACTTATCACTTAGCCCAACATCACACAGATATACATATCTCTATTATCACATAGATGCCCCTCCTTACATTGCATAGACATCTATTTATGATTTACAAAATAGGCCTAAACATGGGTAAACCCATGGGCCAACATCCCATACCTGTTACATAATCCCAAATCCCAAAAAGGGGCCAATATCCCGCGATATCCGCTTTGTATTGCGCTCCGCCTTCGACAGGATGTCGAAGTCCCAAAATAGGTCAAACTTGACCAAGGATCTCCGAAAACTTGGTCAAGGGCCAAAAATAAATTTGGTCATAAAGCAATAGATTGTAAAGCTTATCCAAGAAGTGATCATGTGAGATATATAAATAGAGGTTCTTATAAAACCATAAAGTATGATTATGTGAGCAACAAAACTAGAAGTTCTCATGGGTTTGTTGATAGAAACTATAATTCATTTGTTCCCCTACTTGGTTACAATTTTGAATGGTACAAGTGCAATAACTATGGGCACATAGCACATGATTGTAGAAGCAACATAATAAAGAAGGAAGAAGATGTTCTTTCCAAACATAAACACGAATACACAAAAGTCTGGAAAAGGAAGCAAGAAGAATAGAAGAACGAAGAATGTGGACTTGCACTTTATGCTCAAAATTAAGGGAACCATTGATACATTGACAATGGATGTTCAAAACACATGACAGGGGACCAGACCAAGTTTCTCACCTTGAAGGAAGAAAAAGGAGGAAGTGTTACTTTTGGAGATAAGGATTTTGCAAGGATAGTTGGAAAAGGTATTGTTAGTTTTGATAATGTAAAGACTAAGACACATAATGTCTTGTATGTTGAAGGGTTAAAGACTAATCTTCTAAGTGTCAACAAAATGTGTGATCAAGGTTAAAACCTCACATTTCATTCTAAAGGGTGTTAGATAAGGAAAGAAGCTTTAGGAAGATTAGTGGCAAATGCAAATAGAACCTCAAGAGATGTATACATACTCGATAAATTCAAAAGATAAAAATGTTGTACTAGAGTGATATGTCTCTCATAATATCAGTAAAGGGAAGAACAAGCTTAGGGGGAGCACCCATTTTCCATTGATGTCAAAGTGGGAGAAGTTGCAAACATAGGAATAATTGCAAACACAGGGAGAGTTGCAGACAAGGGGAGTATTACAAAATTGACTAAGGTTTCCATCAATGACAAAGGGGGAGATTGTTGGATATATCTTTTTCATTGATTTCAAAAACAGGGGGAGCCTATAGATGTCCAAGATAAATTTTACAAGATTACATATTTCCAAGATAAATATTGAAAGATGGATATTGTTTAAAGTATTACTTTTGGATTTTTGATGATTAGTTTGGATACCCTATATTTAAAGGATTTTTTCCCTACATTCCTAGCTCAAATGGGAGCACAAGTTATATGGTTAGAAATCTAATTTCAAGACCTTTCCAACAGTATATGGAATTCCTTCTAACTCCATAGGAATGAGGAGATATGAATTTTTTGGTCTGAAAATCCAACCAGAAAATTGAGGTCAGCCTAGCCAGTCTTTACAAGTCGACCTTGAAATTGGGGAAAAAATTACTATAAATGCAAGACAGATTTTTGCATTTGTAATGCAACCAAACAAGATATCAAGCTTGAGGTGCACAAAATTGATTTTAGGTGCGCTAAATGTGGTGGGGTGTCTTTATGGGATCTAAATGTGTGCAAGAGAAGTATAAAGGGATTTCTTGAGCTATTTCTTGTTCTCAAGGTGCGCTATGAAATACTAAAGGCATGTGATCTTGTCGTGTGCATTGTTTTGAGGTTGTGATGTTGTCATCATTGGATGGTGTCATTGGTGGATGTTTTCATTAGTGAATGTTGTCGTTGGTGGATATTGTCATTAGTGATTACATTCAGGGAATGATGTTATGAGTCTTGCTAGGGTTTGAAGGATTGTTAGTGGAATGAAGCATGCAAGTGAAGTTATAAGTACTTTGTGTATGAAGATATTGAATCGGTGTCTACACATATCTTGTTGAGTTGGTGTTCGGTTGAGGATATTGGTGTCTCCAATAGGTTGGTGCCTACATCTTGCTAATTTTGTGCTTGATTAAGGATATTGGTGTCTCCAGTAGGTTGGTTCCTAAAAAAATTGTAATAGTAGGTTGGTGCCTACAAACATTTATAAAGATATTTTTTTGTGGTTTTCTCCCGCAAGGGTTTCCACGTTAAACTTTGTGCATTATGATTTGATTTTATATGTGATTATTATTTATCAACTAATGAATGGTTAAATAAATTAAAAAGTATTATATATTGATTCACCCCCCCCCCCTCTATCGGTATAAGCATAAGTTCAACAACCCATTAATAAATTTTCCCTTCGGGATTTTCACATTCCACCTACCCTATTAGACCCCAAAGTCATTGAATATTTTATTGTATGAGTTTCTACTATTCGGAGTTTTACATTTTAGGAGTTTTCACCTCCCGCAAACTCACCTCACCTTGTAATTTACCGAAGCATGAGGTCAAAAACCATGAAGTATTATTTTATATTATTTTTGGGACTTAGGCCCATCAGAATTTTCTCATTTCAGAGTTTTGTGTTTCATGGTTTTCACATCAGGTTTCTACCATTTGGGATTTTGGCCTTTGGTAGTTTGCGCCTCGTGTGGACTCACCCCACATATGATTTCTCCAAAGTCTGAAGTTCTAACATGGGTATATTAATTTAATATATTTTGGGGGTTGGACATTAGTTTATTTTATTATTTTTTTGTTTCATTTTTTTATTATTTATTTTTTTCTATTTTACTACGTTTTATTTGCCAAAATTTATATGTGGTTCGTAGGTACTATACCTCCTATATTTCCACACACAAACCAATTAAGAGGGGGAAGCAATATATACCAAGAAAACTCAAATATCCTGATGCATGTGGGATAATAATTTCATAATTGAAGATTGACGATCCAAATCACCCCACGAGCAAATCAGCGGTTACTAAGTGTCGACTTTAGGGAGCCATATATTGATCTCTCAGAGTCCAAATCAAGCCCGAGATAGTTCATTGGAAATATATCAAGAGGGAGATTGCATTGGAGGATGAATTTAAGTTAACTAGTGACAAAAAATCCCATAAAATTCAAATAATAGAGGGCCACGAATTTGAAGAGGAATAAAATGTGAAACTTTAGATGACAATAAATCATGGTCCGGAAAAAGAAATCAAACACATGAGATTTGTCTTGAAATATGAAGAAGAGAAGAAGAATATGGAAGAATCATATTCACCACATTGACACCAAAAACACCTAGAAAAATTCGAACGGAAGAGGGTACAGTCGAGCAGAGTCAATGATATTTTTAATAAACATCACTCATGAACAACCTTATAGTGAGATTACTACTCAAGATTATTTTTAAATTTTGTTTAGAACGCTTGTATATTAATTTATGAAAAATTATGGGAAATTCAAGTCATTTAATGAGACAAAATAATCACCCGTAGGGGTGTCGACCGTTTGGAAAGTGTCGTGTAAATGGAAGGAAATATGTAAAAAGAGGTCTCAAGGTCGATTCTCACCCCGATTTACTCGGAGGGCATGCTTGTGGGCTGTGTGTTCCTCCCTAGGGGTTATAAGGCAGCCGGCAGGATTTGACCCCATGTCATGCGAGTACGATATTGTTGTTGTTACCGATTCCCCTAGTTACAAAACAAAAAAAAAATGAGACAAAATAAGCAAGTTGAAGAGTTGTAACTATTTCCTGTTACAGAATGTGAAAGGTCTTCCTTATTTTATAAAAGGAAGATCGTTGAATGTAATAAGAGACTTTTTCCCATCGTTTGATGGTGATACTATTGTCTCATGAATGAAGAGAAGAAGGCATTTTGACATCATGATCGTTATCAAATACATTCGGGACTATTATACATTTGTGTTTGTCATTTAAATCTATTGAATATTTATCACTCTAGGATAAATCATATTGATGTTCAATATCACTTTGTGAGAGACATGCTTGAAGACAAGAAGGTGTTGTTGGTGAAGGTGGAAACTTTGAAGAATGTTGCAAATTCATTGACAAAGTATGTAAGCAGTAAGAAGTTCTCTCGGTGTAGAGGAGAAATGGGCAGTATTACCTTGAACTGTTGATCATGTAATCCTTGAGCTCCATGTATACAAAGAAAACAACAAGTGGGAGAATTTTTGATATGTGTTATATCCTTTGCATGATTTGTTTCACATATTATTACATTATGTTGGGCACAATGGGGGAAAAGCACACCAGAAAATAAAAAATAAATAAAAGAAAAGAAAAGAAAAAAATTGGGACATTGTTTTTGGCCCATTTTTGGTTTGTTTCTGGTTTTTTTCGGCCAATGGTTTTTTGGACCATTGTAACATAATTCTGGTCAAGAAATCTAATATGGGTCAATGGATTAGGGTTTTGGATGTTGTAGGATCCTATATATATTGTATTATAGTGGTGAAGTTAATAAAATGAGATTTAGAGGTGTGGCTCAAAACATTTGTTGGTTTTCCCGATTAAGGGCTTCCAAGGTAAATTTACATGTACCATATTGTTGTTTTTGTATTTTTATTGTAAAAAGAATCTGTATGTGCATTGTTATATTATAAATCTTTAAAACCTACATTCGGCATCAGATCCAAGTTGCCTTGGTGGATAAAAGTTGTACAGACCTGGACTCTCCAATGAGAGTGGTCTGATGTGAGATCCATGGAGGAATAGATAATTTGGCGCATGATTAGAGTGAACCCTGATAGGTTTATATTGTCTAGTGAGAGTGTCTTGGGTGTTTATCTAATGATGGATTCATTATTGATTTCTTGGATATGTAAGAAGAGGAGAGAAAGGGGTTGATAGATCAATTCTATGGGAGTGTTAGCAATCTAGTGGTGAGATCCTCAGATCATGAAGGAGGAGGAGAAAATGAATATGATCCCAAATATATTAGGTTCAAGGATCCTATATATGGTGTTGATTTGTTTCTAGAGAATAATATCTTGGGATAAGTTGATAGAGGGTGTAATTGAGCTTGAGAAATCAATCAATTGTTTTGATTGAAAAAAGCAGTAGTTGGTTTGATATAGAAAGGATATGTGGTGGTTTCATCATCTTGGATTTATTTCCTGCCAAACAATCTCATCATGTAACAACTTGTTTGTTGAGTTCATCAATAGTAGAGCCATGTCAGAATTAATAAATCAGGTAGATTCAACGAGGGTTTTCAGCAGTGAAGTCGGACCCTCCAATGAAGAGATTATAGAACTTGCTCTTGGATTGGAAGCTACTCAAAATCCAATCATTTGGGTTTTATATAAATAACACCATCCTCCTCCTCATCATCATGATCATCCTCCTCATAATCAAGGTAGTAATGAAGGAGGAGGATATGAGTACGTGCTTCCAAAGGGATTTAAAGATAAAATTGAGGGATCGGTTTTTATAATCTATAGTTGGGTGCCTCAGTTGCTCATACTCTCTCACCCCTCCACTTAAGGATTTTTTTCACATTATGGGTGCAATTTCATAGTCGAAAGCATTGGCCACATTGTTCCTATCTTAGCATGGCACATCATAGGAGATCAACATTACAATGCAAAATTTCTTGTTAATGACCTCCAGATTGTTTCCATGATCGAACAACCAACAAAGGATGGGTTGGTGAATAGGAAGGAAATTGGAAATGGAGTGAAGTTATTAAAAATAGGAAAGGAGATAAAGAATCCCATTTGGGAAGCGAGTCCTTTTATTCCCTCTTCCTTTTCAGATCAGTCGAAACCATGTATTAATGGTCAATATTATTCTCTATCATTTGAAGCAGACGGAATGTGATATTGTGTAAATACTTCATGCTGTAGGAATGTTCGAATATGCATGAGGCGCCTGTAGTGGAAAAAGAGAAACAAATGGAAAACATAACATGAAGTGATGGTTTATGGGTCAATGAACCACGATAAATGGAATATGTAAATGGAGCATTAGGGGAAGTACATAGTAGCTGGCATCTAAAAATCACTTAGTTAAGGAGTGCTTGTTTTTGGTTCATTGTATTTGGAGTAGGAGGGATGTCAGGAAAGAAGAAATTAGATGTTTCTTGCATCATTTTCTCAGGCACAATTGTAATCATTGTTATGGAGTTTATTTATCACATGTAAAATGGGCATATGGATGTAAGACCTATTTAAGAATGCATACCCTTGGTTTGTTGGTTCACTGGTAAGGTCTATACATAAACCTAGGTGATTGTGGGGGGGCACGTTGTATTCCCATAAACCCATTTTATAAACTTTGAGGGGATAGTTGTTTATCCCAAGTCAAGTTCAAAGGGGGGAATGTTAGTTTAATCTTGACTTGATCATAGAGTAGAAGATAATAGTTATTGATGTGTTTAACAATGGTGATTTACGAACCCATGGTTTTCCCATGGTATTTGATGTGATGAAGCCTATTTAAAAGCTTGATATAGTCCATTGTAATATTCCTTGATTGGTCGGTTTTGTCCTGGCTTGGTCAGTTTGGCCAAGGCTAATAGATCTATTAGGTGTTGATTTTTCCTGGTTTAGGGTTTCTAGGATAAATCATGGTGTCTTATATGCTTGATATATTATTTTGTAACTATCATAAGTTATTAATATCTCTCACTTTCTAACAATGACAATGATGGGATGTTAGAAATATTCTAAGAGTTTGGAAATAGTTCCAATATTTACAAAGGGGGTTTATTTTATTAACAAGCGCCGGGCAAATAAACATGCTTATATTTCCCCCTTTTCCCCACTTGCCACATCATAACCCCATTCTTGCTTATAGGAAACCAAATCCACATGAATTTTATATTTTATATCATGTGTTATTTCATAGTTAATTGTTTTTTAATGCTTTAACTTAGGAAAAGTGCCAAAAATCCTCTTCTAATAATATATAGTGGGGGCTTGGACTTAGCTCATATTTGTATGATTTATAATTATTTATAAATAAACATATTAGGTGTTTATATACACATCATGGGTGTTTATATACACAACCCATATGGTTTGGCACCCAAGAAAATATGCTTTAAAAGAGAGAGATTGTTTGGAGGAGGGAGAGAGTTTTAAGATCCTCCAAACTCCATGAATTACAAGCTTTGAATTAGGCCTCGTGTGATTCCATGCTTAGATTTTTTTTAATATTCGTTCAAAGAAGAGACACTATTTAAAGGATGGAAATGTTTGAAGACCCTCTAAATGCCTCAAATTTAAAAGTATGACTTGATCACCATAACATTTTGTTCATAGGAGACATTTTGTTCAAAAGAGGGAGGGAGTTTGAAGATTGTTCAAACACCATGAACTCTAGACTCTGAAATTATCCAGGAAATATTCCATACTTGAAAATGTTTCCATGACCTTTTATGGGTTAACACCGGGAAATCCATTGATTTTGATATTAAGACCTTAGATTTTGATCAATTTGCACTCCATTGGATTTGATGTCAAACATCTAGGTAAACCTACAATTCTCTCCCAATTTTCTCGATGGCTTATTTTTGACATCTTTCTTTCATCTACAACAATGATTCATCCAAAATTTTCATCGATGGCCTAAATGCCAAAATTAAAACTCTACATGTTTTGAACATCTTGCTCAAAAGGCCTAAATGTTGAGCTTCAACCCCGATACCACTCTATGGCATACTTTCTTTTCATTTCCTTGACGTTTACATTAGATATTTGGGTACCCACTTCCTAAAGGATCATTCTTTCAACATGCTATAAATATTCCTTAAGCTTCCAACAACTCATATACTAGACTCAATGAAAAACCAAATGTTGAATCTATCATAACATACTTAGTGAATTGAATCTATCGTATTCATGCAAACAATTACACACACTTATACTGAGAGAATAGGAAAACAGTCCCAACTTGTGAGAAATCTAAGAAACAACACACTGGACCAAATTATGTTGAAACTCCCGATACAAAAGTTGAAACTCAAAACGTTATTCCTGTTGAAACTACCCCATACCCAGAGAGATTTACAGTTCCTATAATCACTCTTCAACCCGAGTTTGACATTCTGGGAGAACCGAGAAACTTGTGTGTCAAAATCCCATGGCTGCAAGCCATTAAAGATATACCACTCTATGCCAAAATAATGAGGGAGTTGTGTGTTAAAAGTCCTAGTAGGAAACCCAAGGACCCATCTGTAGTTTAGGTATTAGGAAAACTATCATAACTCATGATGGGAAAAACCACACTTTTTAAATATGATGATCCTAGGAACCCCAGAGTAACAATCTAGATCGTGAAAATGATCATTCCCAATACCCTCGTCGATATCAACACTGCAATAAACATCATGAATAAAGAAATTTCAGAACTATTGGCACTTACGAACATAATACCCACGCCATTGTGATAGAACTCACTGATCGATCCAAAATATGACTAGAAGGGGCTCTAGAAGATATCTTCTTATCCGTGGACTCTTAGGAATACCCAACAAAATTCCTAGTACTGCAACCTAAAACTCATCTATGAGGACATCCCTTGATGTTGGGTATACCTTGGTTGGATATGGTCGACGCATTAATTAGTTGTAGATCAAGGTCCATGACGATCTCTGATGGAAAAACCACAAAGAACCTTGTCCTTTACCCCCCCTTCCAAATTGAATAAATACTGCGACAACCCTTTGTGGGTTGAACTTGAACTAGAAGAAGGTGGCATATAGCCAATTCTCGCAGTCGATAAGGCTCTTTGTTTCAAGGATGAGATAAAATATGATACTATCAACAAATTTATTAGTAACCCCTCATCTATAATCAAGCCAACATTCCAGCTTTTGGATTCCATAATGAATAAACCTGTCTAGAAATTTCTTGTTGATGATTCCACTTCAAAAGAAATACCTACAGCCCCAATCCATAAAAGTGTCCCAATCAAGATTGAACCAGGAAAAACTCTAAACATTAACTGAACCTGTCCCCCTCACAAAAAGAGAGGTTGATTCAACTATTTTGTGACCAAAAATATTCCTTTGGATGGGATTACACAAATATGAAGGTTATTCACCATGATTTGTGTTCCCACCATATCTATATTAAAGAATAATGTCATCCCATTCACTAGCCACAATGTAGAATGAACCAAGCCCTGAAAGATATTGTAAAATAAGATCTCTAGAAAATGTTAAATGTCAATTTCATCTACCCAATATTGAACAATTAATGGGTATCCCCACTGGTCATTATGCCTAAGAAAAACAAAAAATGGAGAATATGTGTCGACGACAAAGAGCTAAAAAAATCCACACAAAATACCATTTCTTGTTTCCTTTTATTGACCAGGTCCTTGATGCCTTGTCTGGTAAGAAGTTTCTTTCATTTCTTGATGGTTTTAGCGAATATAACCAAATCTAGATAACTTTTGAAGATCAGGACAAAACTACCTTTACTCACCCCTAGGGAACATTTTCCTACTAAGTCCTCATGTTTGGGCTTTGTAACGCACCTGCTACTTTCCAACACGCTATATTGGGAATATTTTCTGATTTGGTTTATGACTCTCTTGAGATTTACATGGATGATTTCACGCCATATGGCGATACATTTGACATGGCTCTAGCTAACCTTGAAAAAGTGTTGAAACATTGTAAACAAACTCATCTTTCTTTAAGTACCAAAAAATGTCATATGATGATGGATGAGGGAGTTGACCTTGGGAATTATATCTCTTCTAAAGTGACGCAAGAGTCGCGACCCTCACTGTCAGACCTTGCTTCTCACTAGGACCTTCTCTCTCTCACAGGCCCGAATATTCCAAGCTCTTTCAACTCCTCTCGGGAGTTCTCGCTACCCAAAACACTCCTTCTGCGATCTCCCCTTCATGAATCGGGGAATCGGGATTCGCGATATCACGAATCTCGTTGACCCAATTAATGTGCCAAACAAAACCCCAAACTCCGAAGGGTCAATGAGTCAACACTCCCAGCTCCTATCGGGGATTTCCCTATCGGGAAATCGGGACATAAGATGTTTCGATTCACATGCACCGTGAATCCCCGAACCCCGAATTTCGATGGAACGTGCGTTATCCCCACGCCACATCACATCCCCTCTCCTTTCTACCGGGGATCGCGAGATCGCGACTTCATCGTTCACAATTCCTTTCCATTTGAAAACCATGAACGCCGAGGTGCCGAGTCCTCGCTACAATGCCACCTGTACCCCACTCACTCCGGGGCCCCACGAGGCCACATCACTTCGGGATTTCGTGGTTCGCAAATCCGCGATACAAGTTTTCTTTGGGTTTGAAAGCCCCGAAGCTCCGAACGCCGAAACCCCGAAGTCCGACTTCTCAGGATCACGCGCCACCTGTCGCTGCCTCGATCAACGGTTCCCGTTAAATCGGGAAATCGCGATTCGCGATTTCACGAGGTACAAACTCTCACCTCTCCATCCTCCTAATGCCGAAACCCCGATGCCCCGAACGCCGATGGCGCTGGATCCCCGCCACGTGTCCTCCTGCCAATCGGACGGTCCAGATCCCCTCGGGATTCCACGACTTGCGCTGTCCGGATTCTTGTGACCTCGAGAATCCCAAATTCCCGAAGGCCGATATCCCGACTACTTAACCCCTGTGCAACTTCTACCGATCTGACGGACGTCGGCGACCTGGTCTGAGATCTGATGGCTCAGATCCTTTCTCCTGCGCGCTCCTCCTCTTGAGGTTAAACCGTGCGCTATTTCTCTCGATCCAATGGATGACGGGATTTCTTCTTGAAATCCGACGACTGTCGGGTTCTTCCTCCTGTATGCTCCTTCTGAGCTCCCCCTGATTTCTTCTTCGTTCCCAAAGGCTTGAACCTTATTGTTTCTTCTCCTCTTGCGAACCCTCTACTTGAGTCTCGCCTGTGCGTATGAAAACGCTATCCTTCCAGAGCTTCTACCCTTTGAATCC
>JASDQU010589838.1:28002-47694 GCA_032191745.1 Picea mariana | reverse complement strand
GGAATTTACCTACTCTAATTAATTACAATGAATGGGGCTGTCTAGTCCAGAATCGGACCTAGATCTCAGCCAATCTACAATAAAGGCCGATCCTATCTAACGCCTACGCAAAGGCATGACTTTCCTGGCTCAACAACCTAAGTACATTAAATTACATTCAATACAATTCAAAATGAGGCTGTGCCTCCCTTTCAACCCTGCATGAGTGCGCGCTGACGTGGATGACTGGCTGGCATGGAGAGATGCTCCTGCATCATAAAGGGATACGGGTGGATCCGACCAAAATAGAGGTAATCCTAAAAATTCTTCCTCCAAAATAAGAAAAAAGAGGTGTGTAACCTAGTAGGAAAGATTGGTTATTATCGTTGTTTCATTGAAAACTATTCAAGGATCGCATCTCCTTTATTTTCATATTTTTGAAGGATACAAAATTATATGGACTAGGAAATGCCAAGTAGCTCTTACAAATATGAAGAAGAACTTATCTGAAGCACCTATTTTGCAAGGGCCTGATTGGACTTTGTCATTCCACATTTCTATGGATGCCTTGGATACTACCATTGGAATTGTACTAGGACATCGGGAAGAACGAAACCCATACAGCATCTATTACATCAACAAGAATTTGACTCCTGCAGAATTAAATTATATGGTAACTGAAAAATAATTCCTTATTTTTCTTCATGCTAATAACAAATTCTGACATTATATCACAAGCTATCAAGTATTTGTACATAGAAACGACTCTGCCATCAAATATATAATGAATAAATCTATCACAAATGGTAGATTTACTAGGCGGTTATTGTTACTATAAGAATTTGACATCATTGTTGTGGACAAGCCTAGAAAGGATAATGTCATTGGAGACTTCCTTTCTAAGATTAACAACAGTAGTGATGATTCTCATGTTGAGGATTATTTTCTTGATGAAAACTTATTTGCAATATCTACTCACTCACTATGGTATGCAGATATTGCTAATTATCTTGCTGCATGAAAACTAGCACACCACCTTTCCCCTAGAGAGCGGTGAATTATTCAGCAGAGTGCCTGATATTATTGGGTATGTGGATGTGTTTTTATACGGGCCATGACCTTAACATCCAGTGATGTATAAGAGAAGATGATATTCAAGACATCTTGAAATCCTGCTACGATGATCCCTTTGGAAGATACTTTGTTGATAAAATAAAATGACACAAAGAACTTTGCATGGGCTATTATTGTCCTACATTGTTCTAGGATGCTAGAAAGTATGTACAGGGATGTGACAATTCCCAACAAATGGGCCAACCCATTTGATCAGATGAAATGCCATTAAGAGTTCAATTGGTCATCAAACCCTTCGAAAAGTGGGATCTTGACTTTGTGGGGCCCATCAACCCCCCATCTTGTCAAAAGTACTATATCTTGGTATGAAAATACTATGTCACCAAATGGGTCAAATCCAAGACACTCATCAAAGCTACTAAAAAAATTGTTGCAGAATTTCCGTTTGAAGACATATTTGTTCACTTTGGAGTGCCACAATAAATAGTAACATTTGGAGGACCTTAGTTTACTTCCCAACTAATTGCTGAACTCAACAAGAAATACAAGATTCGTCACAGGATTACTTCACCTTACCATCCACAAGAAAATGGCCAAGTGGAAAGCACTAATAAATTTATTGAAAGAATACTTACTAAAACTATGGTTAGTCACTGTCGTGATTGGGTTGAATGACTACCAGAGGCCCTTTGGGCCTACATAACAACATGGTGAAACTGTTACAAGGAAAATATCTCTATGGCTAGGGGTAAACCATAATAGACAGATATGACTGCAGAAATCAACTCTACTCTCAAGTATGCTATATAGACAAATATGCTAGCAAGACAAGATAAAAGGCCTACCTCGTCTAGATGTTCAATGAAGTCCTCCGTTGAGCACTTGACCAAAAAAAATATACCTTCAACTAGTCCTCAACAACCAAGCAACACAAGCATATGGTGATAATATATGATTTTAGCACATTCAATAGCATAATCCATCAAAATTCATAACAAATACGCCCATGGAATAATAATTCAAATATTTCCAAGATGTTATATGGACGAGAAAAGAGTATTTCTATTAATATATAATCAATAGAAGTGAATAAGTTACAGACTTCCGTGTCAGCACGGTTCGGAACCGAGAAACCAAGTTCCTTCCAATTGGGCCTCCACCACTTCAATCCTCCACCAAAGGCAAGCTCATGTAAGAGAGACAATGAATTTCTCAATCAGTAAGGGAAGAGCTTGGGGGTTGAACAATGTGTTCATACTTAAAGGATAAAGGGATGTAGACTCAGTGTGAAGTGAATAATTTCTCTAGAGTAACTTTGCTCTCAAAGTTGAATTCTTTATCCTATTTTTCATAGCTTGGATTTGGCCAATTTATAGCCTTTAAGTGGAACCAAAGGGATGATTCGGAACATTCCCAGTATATGGAGTCAAAACGTTCCCAATACATGGAAACCTGACACCATTTTTCAATTTTGGGCACATTTCTTGATGTATGCGGGTTTTAGTGGTGCAAACTATGTATACGCATGGTGTATAGTAGGCAAGGTGCGTATATGTGGAAAAATTATATTTTTAGCTCTGGGATTTGCAAAAAGAGACTTCAAGTCTGCATAGGGAAATGGAAAAAGGCCTTATGTGCAAGATTGCATGGGGTGAGGTAAATCATTTTATAATAGATTCCCCCTAATGTGTGAGGTCAGAGGAGTATCTGCAATGGCCAAAATACATTATAAAAACCCAGAAGTGGAGTAATGGGGACCCAGCTGGAAGAACTAGTTGCTCATTACAATCTATACTGACTTTGCATACATGGCTGTCAATTTGAATTACACTGCAGATCCGTGTGAAAATATACCAAACAACTTTCCATAGCCATGAATAGGCAAATACAAATGCGGTTACATGCCAAATGTTTTCATAGTCACGAAAAAGTCCTAGTAAAACTAGTCTTAAAATCAATCTGAAGATATATGTATACAATGGAGTAAAATCTGATCTCCCATGATCACTGTGTTGGAGAAATTTCTATTTTCGACACACTAGTTCAGTGGGAGTTAACTGACTAGTTCTATTTAGACTTTCTATTTTTACCATCACTATTATGCATGCATGCATTCCTAAGGAAAGTTCACTGCTTGATTGATTTTCTTAGTTATGGAATGCTTTTACCTATATATGAGTGCATTCCACTCATTCATTGTATCATATTGATCATGATCTATGTATCAATCATCAACTCATTGGAGTAGTGTGAATATATTTTCTCATTCTTCCATATTGAATCTCTCTTATTTTCTTGATAAGCTTTGTTTGTACTTGCTTTAGCTAGATCTCATGTGCAGGTTTCCATGAAACACTAACATGGTATCAGAGATATGCTGCTTGGAGAAAGCCAAACAAGCCAAAGAATAAGGAAAATCGGGGTTTCAGGGAGCTAAATCCATGGTCGTAACTTTCAGCAATTATTCCTCCCAAAATATTATGTTTTTGAGGAAACGGCTCGCAATGAAAGTAAATCGGCCCATTTTGGAAGTGGATTTTCAACCGTTTGGTGAGATTCTTTACCGTTCACTCAGAAAGTGAGCCGCAAGATAGCCTCCTAAAACTGATACGAATCTGTGGTTGTACCTTTCCACATTCATTTCTCCCAAAATATTACATTTTGGAGGAAACGGTTAGTGAGGAAAGTAAATCGGCCCATTTTGGAAGTGGGTTTACAATCGTTTGGTGAGATTCTTCACCATTTTCTCAGAAATGGGAGAGACAAATATGACAACTATTATACGGCCAAACTTGGTGGTAATCCTCACACCATACAATTATTTTGATAGCAAGCCCAAGGCAGAATTTCAACTCAGAAGGAAAGGATTGTATAATTTGACGATGGCGATAGAAACAGAACCTACATCAGAGATTGAGAAGATGAGATGGACAAACCGTAAGGATGAGGCCACAGGACTACTTCTTAAGTTAATCTCCACTGATTTGTGGTTTCATGTTGCCGCATGCAAGACTCCAAACGAAATCTGGACCACCTTGGAAGGACTCTTTGAAAAGAAGGATGAGATGTGAGGTCATATGCTTGAGGTAGAGTTAAATACCTTAGACCCTAAAAGTTTTGATAATATACAAGATTTTTTTACTAAATTTAAATCTTTGTTATTAAGCTTGGGTTAATGCGGTATTGATAAGTCTACACAAGAGAAACAACTTATTCTAACAATCTTGGACAAGCTAGGACCAAAATACACTGTATATGTCTCCAATTTTCATGCTGGTGGATGTCTTTTTGGAACAAATTGGAAAATGCCTAGGTTGGCTCAGTTCATTGAGTCTCTTACACAAGAGAAGACAAAACTCATACATATGGGCCTCATAAAAGATCCCAAAGCACATGCACTCACCATGCAGGATGGAAAAGGGTCATTCAAACAGAATAGGAAGGAGGGATATTCCAAATCCTTTAATGATTCTTTAGGTTCCAAAGACTCTTCATATTCCAAGAATAAGAAGAAGGGAAAGAAGTGCAATTACTACAATAGACTGAATCATGAAGAATCCACATGCATGAAGAAACATATCGATCTTATGGCACATGAACTTCAGCAGAACAACCTTGGAAACTTCATTCCAGAGGGAGTCAAGAAGAAGAACGAAGAAGATCCTGCTCCTAAGAAAGGTAATCAACATGCTCTTGTTGCAATTAATTCCTCATTTGATTCATGGATTATAGATTCCGGTGAAACCCATCATATGGCAGCAAAAGAGGAAGTTTTCTCTTCCTTGAGTCCATGCTCAAGACCCCCTATTCTCATGGGGGATGATACTCTAGTAGTAGTAGCAGGAGAAGGGAGAGTGGAACTCCACAATGGCAATTTTGAGAATGTTTTACATGTTCAAAAGTTTTCTATGAATCTTCTCTCAGTTTATCAAATCACTCAAAAAGAAAAAAAGGTTGAATTTACATCAGATTTAGTTTCAGTAATTGACATGCATGACAATTCCATTATTGCAATTGGTGAGGTGGATCACAAGTCAAGGTTGTATAAATTCACTAAGTTTTTTGACGATGACTCCTCTATTCTACTTACATGTAAGGAGAGTACGTTGCATGCACCTCCACTGAAACATGCATATACTCTTGGTCTTCCACCAGTTTCAGACATCAGAGATGATTCCATACACTCTCATTATGTACATGGAAATAAGAACGTAGTACATCCAGATAAGAAGCCAACGTTGAAGCTTCAGCAGATGACCAAGAAGGCACATACCACACTTCAGGTAGCAAACAACCTTGCAGGGAATCCATTGGTCTTGAGGAGGACTCGATCTCAGCATGAGGAGCCTTCTCATGTATTTTAAGCTTCATAACCTGTGACGCCCATGCATTTCTATATGGTTCAATCTACTGATCCACAGAACTACAATAGGGTTGTGGGAAATCCATTATGGAAAGTAGCCATGCAGAATGAGTGTGACTCACTCCTACAGAACCAGACTTGGAATTTGGTTCCACATCCACCAGAAAGGAATATTTTCAGGTGCAGATGGGTCCATGGGATCAAAAAGTACAAGGCCTGACAGGTTGCCAAAGGACTTCATCAGATCCATAAATAATTCTACATCTTCACGAAGAATTTCAATGAGCAGAAGTTTTGGAATTTGCGGGATCGTCTTGCAGTGAAAAACACAGTTTCCTAGAAGCTACCATTTTCTTCTTTTGATACATTATCTTTTGAGGGGGGTTTTTGTTCCCATGTGGTTTTCCCTCTTTCCTCACTTTTATTCAGTATTCATTAGTTGCATTGTACATGAGTACCTAAAATGGCCTAGTAGTCGAGACTCATGTTTTACTCCATAGTGATGTTCGGGTGGGGTGTTGGAGAAATTTCTATTTTCAACACACTAGTTCAGTGGGAGTTATCTAACTAGTTCTATTTAGACTTTCTAATTTTACCATCACTATTATGCATGCATGCATGCATTCCTAAGAAAAGTTAACTACTTGATTGATTTTCTTAATTATGGAATGTTTTTCCCTATATATGAGTGCATTCCACTCATTCATTGTATCATATTGATCATGATCTATGTATCAATCATCATCTCATTGGAGTAGTGTGAATATATTTTCTCATTCTTCCATATTGAGTCTCTCTTCTTTTCTTGATAAGCTTTGTTTGTACTTTCTTTAGCTAGATCTCCTGCGCAGGTTTCCATGAAACACTGACACACTAAAGTCACATAGGTAATGTTCCAATGAAAAGGTGGCAACATGTCAGAAAAGTTGCAGCTATGAACTGATGTCTTCAAGTCTTCTACACAATCCTCCAAAGGTGCAAGTCTACATCATGTGAATAGAGGAGTTGAGGTCGAATGCAATGAGACTTTGTTTGATTACCGGTCATTGAGGTATACCGTTAAGAAACATGAGACAGCCTACTGATGATGAAAGTAGGTATCAAGGCACCGAGTACCTTCTTACAAGTGTGAATAAAGGATTCAAGTTCAAACACTTGAATAATCCATCGATCAGGAGACATTGATGTATTCCCAACTCTCAATGGTGAGAGAACCTGCCACTAATGACTGCAAGCCTCTAGGTACTCATAGGACTCTAGGTCTCATTTCCAGAATAGATGTGTTGAAGTCGATGGAAGGAGACTTGTTGAAAGGAGAGCATTAAGGCACCTATCATCATTCAACATGAGGTACAAAGCATAAGCTTGATGATTTGGAGGAAATCAAATCAAGAACATGTTCACAAACCAACAACCCTGTGTTTCTTTCGCATGTGCCAAGTGCAAGCGGTACACGAAAAATAACCTTTGAATAGCATCCAATGAGGAAAACTGTTGAAAAAGGCGAGGAAACCATCAATATGGCTAATGGAATCCAATACACTGCATGAATCCCAATGTGTGAATAGATGTCTTTTTGTCGAACATAAGGGAAACCACCCAGTAAGAAACCAATGATGATATTTCAATTTATGGGTTCGAGGTTACCTACCAATGAGGAAATTAGGACCATGGTGTGTAATAGGACTACATCTTCATGTGATTCTGAGACAAAATGAGGGTATGGCTGACATGCAAAATCAAGATTTCTGAAGAATGGCCGACATGGGTTGATAGACATCCTTTGAACAAGAGCATGAGACATATGGAAGACTTTGGAAGCATAGACTTAATGATGGAACCATGAGATGCAAGATTCATCAATCAAACTCTCCATAGGGACTGGAAGAGTAACCAGTCGGGGGAGTAAACTCTTTGTAATGAGCTCAGTTTCCTAAGGCCATGCTAAACCCAAAATTATGATGACAAGTGGACTCAATAATTTTGTGCTATGTTCAAAAGCGGCACGACTGCTACCAATATAAGATAATACTCCCTTCTCGCCTGTATTTTTTTGTTTGTTCATAGTCAAATGAATGCTATGATACATAGGAGGAAACAAGTGTCGCAAGTAAGAAAAACTAGTTTCAGCAGTGGAACATACCTATGCTCAATGCAAGGAGGTGCATGCGGGAGATCAACACTCGGGGGAATGTTCCCTCATGGGTATAGGGTGTCAAGTTGCAAAGGATATAAATAAGGCTCTTCTTGGTTGAGGATGAAAAACTGTTGAGGCAAATGGTTTATAACGCAAATCGAGAACCGACCATAGGCTCAATACTGCAAGCAAGGGCATGAGGTGCAATCACAACTTAATGCCAAAAATGTCATTTTTCATAATATTAGTCTACTTGGTTTGAAAAAGGGATAAACTTGTACCAAATAAACGTCCTTTCAAATCCAATTTATGAGTGTGAAAGAAACCAGTTCACTTGGAAATCTTTTCTCTTTTGAAAACAAGTCGGAAAAGAGATGAAATCAAAATCATCTTGGAGTCCTCTAGGTATAGGTCAGCATGTTTATGAGTGAGAAATGAGGCTCATCATAAATTCATGTATTAGCTACAAGGGACTCCCGGTCCTATGGAAAAAATATTTTCATGGGCACCAAATGGAGCAGAGGATCTAACTAGGGTACCCATGTTTGGTAAGTCTCTACCATTTGATAACGACATGTCTTGTAGTAGATGGAGGGTTTTGTGTTGCTAAAAAATGGGTTCGTACCTAAGGCATATGAGTGACATTTATAGGACAATGCAAGTCTGTATGATGGAATGGATACCTATCCTATATGTTGGGTAGCAAAAATACATGTTCGTAGTTACGAACGGTCGACATAGCACTAAAAACGACAAGAATCCCTAGATAAAACTACAAAAACCAACTCAATCCACTATTGTATTAGTCCATTAGGCAAAAATACGATCTGAAACTATGAAAAGTTGGTAAAAAAATTCTATAAATAGTAATAAAAACCAAATTTTACTATGTCATTTGACATTTTTACCCAAATAGTGAATTTTGGACCAAATTATCTCTGATCTTCAACTGTGATTGTAGGAGCGTCTAGTGACGGAATCAGTAACCGTATGGAACAGGTAATTCCTCTTCCCCTCCTCTTTCTTTCTAGTGAATTAAATTTTGTATTTAGGTTTGAATTTTTAAGTTATCTTGGGCACAAATCAAAGTTTTAGGTGTACATGGGCTACCATTCATCGGGTCGCATATACAGATGGTTATACACGGTTTTCTAAGAGATAGTCAGCATATACTCAGCCCTATATGCGAATGTGAATGTTGAAGCCTGTGTATATGTCCGTAAACAAAGTTTTTGATGGTTGCTAACTCAAAAAGTGATGTTTCTCTCGCAGGATGGTGCTAGAATGGAGGGAAAGGGAACATGAGCAGGTAGATGTTGCTATGGAAAGAGATCAGGGGGCCCAAATGGCCTTGAAAATATGCGGGTTGTAAAAGTTTTGGGAACTCAAAGGGATGAGGGCCCAAGTGATATTTGTACAGTTTCTCATGGATTACTGGGATCTAGACAATGAGAGCTTCAACCTTGATGGGCAACCATTAAGGATTGAAGTTGAGGATATATATTTCTTGACGGGGTTGTTACGACAAGGTGAGGTGGTGAACCTCAAAGCCCGGGGAGCTGGGAGCGGTATGAAGATAGAAGGGTACATATATGCTCACCGTATAGTAGGGACCGAGAAGGTCGGGATTCGACTCCCCATCTAAGCAATAAACAATATAAGCCTAAAGATTGTTGTCCTCATTTTGACCTGGATCACAGAATCGGCTTCATTTCACCAAGCATTGATGTCACTGATGTTCTACTCTGTAGAGTGTTTGAGACCCACGGTGTATGATTGGTGCACCTCGCTACTGGCTAATATGAAGATCCAGTTGACAGAATGAAAACAAGGTGATAAGAGGAACTTCAGGTTTGCTTCCATATTGTGTATCTTTTTCTTCGAGTGGGTTCCAGGTTTGGGACCTAGAGTTGAGATCATTCCTCAAGGACCTCACGATCCATCCATGGCACAGTGGACCAAGGTGATGAGATGGAAGGGGGGAGGTAGGGTTCCCACACCCTACAATGATCATTCCTTTTACTGGTGGAGATGGTAGTTCATTTCTCTAGATGACTACCCCTATGTATGGATCAACTTTAGAGGGGACCCTGACATGCCATTGCCACCAGGGACCACCTACGGGGACATAGGTATGTCAAAGTTTTTTAAATATTTCATTTTTTTGTATTTTTGTATAGTAAAAAAAAAATATTTTTGGATGATATTTAAGTAATGATTAGACATGTATGTGACGCAAACGTAGGTCTGCAACAACTAGATAGGCTTCCACGACATCATCGAAGGCACCAGGGAAATGAGGCGGTGGGAGGAGAAGCAGAGAGAGTCCTTCAAAATGTGCAAGGAAACTTGTCTCATTTGACACACAGGATTTTGATGGTTTAGGTAGAGGATCTGTTGGAGGCTATGCAACGGCAGGTAGTTGGCATGCCTAGAGGTTGGGTGCAACTCTTTCTGCATCTCGAAAATGTTGTAGTTTGTTATCATGACACACATCTGGTGCCATAGGCATAGATGTCATGGATTTTGTATTATCAGTTGTATATGTGTATTGAGGGTGTTGGCCCCAATTTTCGACTATAAACATCATATTTTTTTCAAATATATATAAAACATGGTTCTTCGGCTTTACTTATATTACAATGTACATTGATGAGAATGTTTTCTTTTCTTTAGTTATGTGACAAATTCCAATCCAAAACAAAATTAGCATAAGCATCAGATACATAATTATAACTCCTAGGTATGTGATGATAAGTAATAAAATCAAATTGTCGTTCTAAAAGGCGTACCCAAAGGAATCGTCAGAATAATGTAGGGTCACACACATGGTAACTGTCGTTCAACTGACATACTACTAATTGGGAATCCAGGGGAACCTCCAAAGAGCGAATACCATGTGAAATGGAATCACGCGAAAGTTCTACAATGACGCGATATTCAGCCACATTATTCATGGATGGCCCTAGGCATACACCACTTGAAGACACCAATAGACCCTCGGGTGAGTAAACCACCCAAGCAGTGGAATCCAAGTTCTATGTATGACTGTTGGATCTGTCTGTGAATTCTAAGTAGACTGAAGACTCCATTGACATCTGTCAACCAAGGGAAAACTCGATAAGCAAGCTGAAGACAAAAATAAAGGGAAAATATATATACACTAAATTACATTAGTATACAAAGAGTTACGGCCAAGCTTGGGTATCAAGCGTAATATATTTTCAAGTAGAGCCCATTTTTGGGCTCGGCCAACATGTTCCCTTCATAATCTTCTAATGCATAGGATCCTTTTTCTAAGACACGTCGCACGATATAAGGACTGTGCCACATGGGTTTGAACCTGCTTGCCCCCAACGGTTCTTTGGATTGATCATATAAAAGGACCAAGTCACCCTCAATGTACAACCGAGGACATACATACTTATCATATTGGACCTTGACACTTCTTTTATTCTCTTCGATAGTCATAGAGGCATCTCGACGCTGCTCATTAGGGCTCTCTAGGTGTACGAGGCATCGCTCAAGATTGGAAGTGTTAGGGAGGAGCGTGATTGCTAATATAAGAGAAGGGATTTCACATCCAATAGGTAAGATCGACTCCACACCGTGTACTAACTGGAAAGGATAAAATCTTATGGAAGTCTTCACTGAGGTTCGGTATGCCCAAAGTGCAGGATATAGCATAATATGCTAGCTAGATTTGTTTTGGCTGACACTTTTCTGTAAGATGTTCTTGAGAGACTTATTGACGGCCTCTAACTATCCATTTTCCTGGGGGTAGTAAGGATAAGAATGACCATTCTTAAACCCCATCTTGGATTCTATCTCTTCCATCATTTCATTATGAAAGTGACTGCCATGATCAGTGACAATCTCACTCGAGATTCTAAATCTGGCGATAATTTGATTGAATACGAAGAAGGCGGTAGTCTTCCTGTTGGATTTAACTGTAGGAATGGACTCGACCCACTTAGTAAAGTATTCTATGGACACAATAATGTGTTGATGCCCCCCAGCCAATGTTGGGTTGCAATCCACAAAGTCCACCCCCCATTTGGTTAAGGGACCAACGGTAATGACTGTATGGAGAGGGGATGGATGCGAGCGCATTTTCCGAGTGAACACCTGGAAAGGGTGACACTTCTTAATCGATTCAATGCAATATTGAAAGATAGACAACCATAAATAATCGGCTCGCAATATTTTATGGTTTATCACAAGCCCATATAGATGATCACCACAAGACTCACTGTGGAAATCATTTAGAACCAACTCGTTTTCTTCGTGAGTTAAACAACGAAGCAGGATATTTTCTATTCCTCAAAGATACAGAGTGTCATCGATGATAAGGTAATTCTTAGCTCGGTATCATACACGTCGTCGATCATCTCACGAGATATTTTGAGGGAACTTCAAAGTTTGAAGATACATAACAATGTCTCCATACCAGGGGTCAGATGACGAGACAAGGAAATGTGTTCATCTGTAAAATAATCAACATGAATAACATCCTTGTCCAATCGTGGGAATTAGAATATTAACTCTGCAAAGATTAGTGATTTCTTATATTTCGCAGAAGAGAAATTGAGATCAAATTCTTGTAAAATGACAATCCATTTATTGTATTTTCCCCCTATGATACTCCTGGTAAGGACGTATTGAAATGGATTAACATCGACAACCACAATAGTTTTTCAAAGAAATACATAGTGGCGTAATCGTTGGACTGTGTGGACAGCCAAATCTAGCTTTTCAACGTGAGAATATTTGAGCTCAGGACTGACTAAGTTTCAACTAAGATAGTAGATGACATATTCATAGATCTCATAATCCTCCTGAACCAAAACCATACCAATTGTCTCTTCGGACGCAGCGACATAAAGAAAGTAATCCCTACTGTAGTCAGGAGACTTCATCAAAGTCGTCAATACCAAGTCTTTCTTCAAAGTATCAAAGGATTCCTGGGCCTGCTCATCCCAGATAAAATGGGTGTCCTTCTTCAAAAGATGCATGAAACCCTTAGTGATATTGGCATAGTTTACTATAAACCGACGCAAAAAGTTAGCTTTCCCCTGTAAACCTTGAAGTTGTTGAATAGTGTGTGGGGGAGGAAATCGAAGTATTGCCTCAACCTTTAACGGATCTACCATGATCCCAATCTTAGAGACTAAAAATCCTAGAAGACATCCATACCTAACGCAAAAGATGCATTTATGAGGGTTCAACTGGATTCTATAATGACAACATCTTTCAAAAACTAGTCAAAGGTGCTTAGGGTGATCCACTCTCTTATGAGAGTGAGAAGCAAGATAGTCAAGATAAGCTTTGACTATATGCTTAAGATCGTGGAATGCGAAGTTCATAGCACGTTGGAAGGTTTCCCCGACGTTTTTAAGGTCGAAAGGCATCTTTCAGTATGCGAAAGTACCCCAAGGACAAATACATTTTGTCTTATGTTGATCCTCGGGTTTAATTTGAATTTGATTATAACCTAAAAATCCATCCATGAAAGAAAAAGATTTGCTTCCCGCACACTTGTGGAGAATATGATCGATGAAAGGTATTGGGAAGTTGTCTTTAGCACAAGCTTTGTTCAGGTCACGAAATTTCATGTATACACGGATGGTTCCTTACTTCTTATTCACAGGAACAAGATTGGATACCCATTCAGTCAAGGGAACCAGGTAGATAAAGCCATCATTAAGTAGTTTCTCTACCTCTTCCTTAATAGCAAGGGCCTTTCAGGTATTGACATCACTAAGATGTTGTCAAATAGGCTTAGCATCCAGGTAAGTTTTAATCTCATGTTTGATAATTCAAGGGTCGATAAATAGAATCTCTTCATATGAACAAGCAAATACATCTCGGAATTCCTTGAATATCTTGGTGTAGATCAGGATTTCTTCTGGTGAACAATCTGCACCGATGTGTACATTTTCAAACTTGCCAAGGGTATGAGAGATATTGATCATGATGGTAGGAGAGATCCTCGCCATATTTCCTTCGACATAAATGCCATGCGTATCTAGTGGAACTATGGTGTGACAGGCTATCTCGCTCATAGTAGATCGAAAGTCATCTTGTTTGGTTCTAGCAAGATCTGGGAGAAAATATGAGCGATGATGCATATCATCCCAAGGTTTTTGAGAACCATTCATGGCCTCGATGATAGCTTCATCTGAGGGTAAATTATCATTGAGGAATTCATGTGAACAATATGACGAAGTGGCCTACACGGGCTTAAGAATAGGATCCTCCTTGTCTGTCTATGAGGTAATAGGATCGGGATCTACAGAAGATTCAAGAACATCTTGATATGTTATCTCCATTGTCAATAGTGGCAGGGCCATTCCATCATGTGATTGACCTTCACAAGATGCATTCGAGGAAGTAGGGTCCAACGATCATTAAAATAGGAAGTGTGGAAAGGAACAGACCTCTCTGACAAAACGAGCCTACTGGACATGGCGTAAACATGGTGAATCGGTTCCATGAATTCAAAGGTACCCATAAGGGATGAATACATTCCAACACCGATATTATCAATTGTCGGCTGAGAATTGTCAACCACGGGGATCGACGGTCCAACAAATTCACTGGGGCTAGCATACACAAAGGACAACTATTCGATCGTCACGATCTTCTCATCATGAGGAAAACAAAGAGTGTGGAAGACAGATGATACGACGGTAGTCATACCATAATCCCAATTGCTTCCTAGTAACAAGTTATAATCGAGGGGCACATCAACCACCTCGACATCCACCTCTATCGTCTTCCCACCTAAGTGAACCATAAAGGTAGGAATAATATCGTGAGGGTGGAACGAACGATCGTCAAAAGAAGTCAACATGATCGGAGACTGAGAGAGAGTTGGAGAGCCGAGATCTTTCCAACAGATCAGGGACATCATACATTTTGCAGTGCCTTCATCAACAACTGCACGCTTGATGGTATACTTCGAGTAACCCATGTGGATTTGGAATGCCACATGGTAAGGCAAGCGAGGCTTCACATATGTGACATCAAACTTGATAAATTTTGATCTACTGGTGTATAGAGCTCCTAACACAGATAGAAAGGAATTCCTCTATGAAGGACACATCTGGAGTACCTTCAGGGCTGACATCACATAAGGGGTTTGATCCAGGACCTAAACAATAGAGTAATTTTGGGCCACTCTAGTTTTTGGATTGTGGGTAGAGCACTTGAGTACTCCTTTCGAAATACAAGGCAGTGGCTCTAGTTTTTTCGATCTGCAAGGGCATATCCAAAGGAGGAGGATATTCTATACCAGGTACATTTTGTGGGGAACTGTAATTGCAGGACTGGTGGATACATTAACCTGGGAATTTACCATATTGATGCACAAACGGTCATCGTCTTGTGCCGGTGGGTTTTGACTCCCACCGGCCACATTTCCAACATTTGAGGAGCTCGAGGCTATGTGTTGGTTATGTGGAAAAGGATTCGTCGGCACGGTGGGTGGTAGAGATAAGAGCCTCGCAACTTCCACAAGTTTGGGAAATAAATGAGTAATATGATCATCTATACAAAGATTACAGGGAAATTTCACCTTATGCCTTTCTTTCTTTCCCTCACCAGCATTGTTATTCATCCTCTCACTATTACCATTTTCCTTGGGTTTATTATTATTCTTCCCACCCTTACAATTACTATTACGTCCTTTCTTCTTATTCTTTCCTGGTTGTTGGTTACCATTTGGGTCGGTCGACGATTGCATGGAATGTACATCTGCCGACTGAGTGGGATTGGAAGACACAGATAAATCTATCCCTCCTGCAGACTAGTTTAGAGACAACTCTTTTAAATGGCTTTTCATTGGGTCTACGGATTTCACAATAGTGGATCCCACAATGCCATCGGCATGAGGTCTGGGATTTTGTCTAGGGTCATAGTTTGACCTCAGTGCATCCAAAAGAATATCATGTAACATCCCAGACTAAGTGTATATAATATCTAACTGTTGGGCTTTGAATATTGCTTCTTCCTCATATGTAACCTTGGATGTAGCAACATCCTTAGAAATAGAAGGTTGTAAATACTTAAAGAACCACTCTAATAGGAATTATGGGGGTATGCAAGTCTTAATCAACCTCTTTCGTCTACACCACTTCTGGATGTGATCCAAGATATGAGTGGCTTTGTCCTGGCGTAAGGTCAACAAAATTTCTAGGCTAGCATCATAATGAACTGGCAATTGGAAGTGGTTAAGGAAGACTAAAACCATATGACTAAAGGTCTTGTATGCCCCCCTAGGTATCTCGATATACCATTTTGCGGAAACCCCCATCAGGGCACGTTGAAACAATATTAACTGAATGGAATCATCATTAAGGGAAATTGAAGAGCCCCATAAGTGAAAGGTGGTAACGTGATCACCAGGATCTTTGCCATTCTTCCCTTCGAATTTTGGAATATCTAAAGGAATATTGGTGGGAACGGGGGGCCATGTAGGATCATGTCACATAGGGTCATTCATCAAATTCGATAACATTGGCAGGTTGAGCGTGGCCAAAAAAGGGAGATGGGGTTGCGGCATCTGGCCCCAATCTCCCTGGAAATATTGTGTTTGGGGAATCGCAACCCATCTAGGATTCTGGTAAGAGTCATGGCCTTGTTCGGGATTGTAAGACCCTCCTCAAGGCTGATTCATAAGGGGTTGGTTGGGCATCATTCCAGTAGGAATTTTCTGATGATTTTTATAAAACTTTCCCCCGATCGGAGTGGCTCCAGGTTGAGGATTTCCCAAGGTGTGAAACTAACCTCCTCTGAGTGTGAATCAGGAAGATAAAGGTGGATTCGTCATGCAAAACATGTTGGTCGGAATCGACACTGAGGAGGTGAGTGTAAAGGACAAAACTTGAGTAGAAGCTTGTTCGCCAGCTTGGTTACTCCACCCAGAAGAAATGGGATTAGACCTTGGGTTAAAAGAAGGAATGCCTCCCATGGTAGGAGTCATTTGAGGGATCTGAGAGCCACCAAATGAGAACGGAGTATAAGGAGGAGTTATGCCCCCAAGTCCAAGGTTATCATTAGGGCTAGTGGATGGGATGGAGTTTGAAAACTACGAAGTAAAATTTGGCATACCATAGGAAAAAGGACTAGAGGCCATCGAGATGGACTGAACATTATATTCCAGTGAGTGACCAAGAGACCCAAATGGGTTCGTGGAAATAATTTGACTATTCACTATAGGACGGACAATAGTGATGATAGGTGCCTCCGTCACTACAACCATTGTGGTTGTAGGATTCTTAGGGGTTCCATTAACTATATTAGGTATGGGAGTCAAAGGGAAGATGCAAAAAACAAATCCTAAGGCCAACTAGTAATCAAAGAGCACACCAAAAATAATCAAACGACTAATCTACACACAAACAAGATAAAGTGGTTGAAAGGGGCCTCCCTCCCTAAAGTAGGTATGCCTCGCCCAAGAGGGCCCTAAGACTCCCTGCTAAATATTGGAGGTATGAGAATCAGTTATAAGGGACCTCATGGGCTTAACAACCATTCGGTCAGATCCCCTCGAAGAGATAATCCTCCATAAAGGTTGTGTGTTATCCGACCCTTATCTGACCTAGGGTACTTACAGAATAACCCCTGCAAGTAACCTATGTGGTACCTAAGTCAAGAAACTAATCAACNAGGGGATATACCTTCAACTGAACTCACGCGACCTCGTGCTTAACTCCGGTGTAAGCGGAGCCTCCTGATATTACCGATTATACAATGGATTTCTATACTCCCTTAGTCAAACACATATGTTGATTTAATAGCGTTGGAGAATTTTACTCACAAAATCATATTCCAAGGCACTAAATCCTAAGCTAGTTTGTGCACCCTAGAAAATAAAATTGTTACTAATCAATTTTAAACTATAGTGTTAATTTTAATGGCCTTTCTTACTCAAAAGGTGTGCTCGTGAAACTAGTGATGTTATGACTCAACAAGTAAAATAAATGAATATGAATACAATGCAAAGTCCTAACTTCAATTTCCAATAAATTATATGCTTCCTAAAAATACAATTTTCAATTCAATTCTGCAATTCTAAATAAAAATGCAATCTTTCTTTACATGTACTAAGATAAACGACAAAGACTCAAGAGATCAAAATTCCAATCAATGTAAAATGCCTAATATTTTTGTATTTTCAATATAAGAAAAATGAAAATGCAAGGATTGAACAACAACTTGATATAAAGACTCTATTGTGTATAGACATAGACAACCTAAGTAGGATATCAAAGAGCAAAACACCCAGCCCAAGGTGCAAGGACAATCAATATGAAAAGATGATGAGAAAGGCACCGCCCAAAAATTCAACCAAAGACAGGTTTCCTATCATTCCACAGAGACTTAGCAGTCACTACAGAGACCCAAGAAGACTTGACAATCATCAAAACCTACCCATCAACCACCAAACCTAGCAATCAAGGAACAAAGGTTGGTGTACGCAATTGTTCATGGGAAAAGCGCGTATGTACGCAGCTTGCAGAAGGACAACACGTGTATGTACGTGATTGTCAAGCAAAAACCCATGTATATGTGTCAAAACACAGCTAGGCTAAGGAGAAGGCTGAAAGACTCGGACCCAGAGTGAACAGAGGTTGTCAATTGAGCACTTGACCCAAATAAATATACCTACAACTATTCTTCAACAACCAAGCAACGCAAGCATATGGTGATAATATATGATGTTTTCACATTAAATAGCATAATCCATCAAAATTCGTAACAAATATGCCCATGGAATAATAATTCAAATATTTGCAATATGTTAATTGGACGAGAAAAGAGTATTTCTATTAAGATATAATCAACAGAAGTGAATAAGTTATAGAGTTCTGTGTCGGCACGGCTCGGAACCGAGAAAATAAGTTCCTTCCATCGGGGTCTCCACCACTTCAATCATCCACCAAAGGCAAGCTCATGTAAGAGAGACAATGAATTTCTCAATCAATAAATGAAGATCTTGGGGGCTGAACAATGTGTTCGAACTTAAAGGATAAAGGGATGTAGACTCAATGTGAAGTGAATAATTTTTCTAGAGTAACTTTGCTCTCAAATTTGAATTCTTTCTCCTCTTTTCCATAGCTCTGATTTATCCCATTTATAGCCTTCAAGTGTAACTGAAGGGCCGAGTCGGAACGTTTCCAATATATGGAAGGCCAAGGATCATTGATCTTGTGACATGACAGGGAAACCTGACACCATTTTTCAATTTTGGGCACATTTCTTGATGTACGCGGGTTGTAGTGGTGCAACCTGCGTATACGCATGTTATATAGTAGGCAAGGTGTGTATATGTGGAAAAATTATATATTTAGCTCTGGGATTTTCAAAAAGGGACTTCAAGTCTGCATAGGGAAATGGGAAAAGGCCTTATGTGAAAGATTTCATGGGGTGAGGAAAATCTTTCTATAATAGAAATACGACAGGTTTTTCCCCATTTGAACTTGTGTATGGTAACAACCATGTCTTCCCCATTGAATTTGAGATAAAAAAATTAATAATTGCTTTAAAATTAAATATGGATCAAACCACAGCATAGAAACATTGTCTGGATCAACTCAATGAATTAGATGAAATGTGCTTGGTTTCTATACATCATACTGATCTTATTTAGCAACAACGCGCCAAGTGGCATGATAGATTTATTAAAAATAAGGTGTTTCAAAAGGATGATTGGGAACTATTATATGATTCCAAAATTAAGGATTTTAAGGGGAAACTTTGCACTATATGGTTAGGCCCTTGTGAAGTAGACACAGATTTCGATAGTAGGACTATTAAACCCATAATCATAGATGACTCATGGATTTCTCTACTTTCTAACGACCATCGTCTCTAGTTGTATCACCAACCACTTTTGAGGGATTCACTTGTTTCTCATATTTATTCAGATCCAAGTTTCAAAATTATTGGGGCCGAACACCATTCTCATGCACCACCAATCACTTAAAAAAATAAAATGAAAAATGAAAAAATAAAATAAATAAATAAATCTAACTATGAAAACTCCCCAAAGCACAATTAGATGGGTGCCAATTGAAAACCTTCTTGATGGTGGTTGGCATTCTAAAAAAAAAAATTGTCTTTGATTATTTTT
>JASDQU010589838.1:17196-27522 GCA_032191745.1 Picea mariana | reverse complement strand
ATATTTATTCATGCATCAACCATCGCATGTACCCAATTGCCGACACATTTGACATACTTTATGGTAAGTACCCAACATCTATGTCTTTCTTATCTACTCACGTAATCTTAAGTTTTGAAGTGACTTTTGGACTTGCACCGTCAAACTTTCCACCTCAACCGAGGATGGCTCCAACCCTTAGTTGGGGGGGACACGTCATTCCATCATATGTTGTATTTATTTCATCAATCATATCACATCAGCCTATCATAATGATATGCCATTCCCATCATGTGTCATTATTACTAATTACAACCGAAACTGCCATACTCTTTATTTCTCTAATTTACCAATCCACCCCCAACACTCGACTGCATATCCACGCCTACAACTCACTCTGCTAAAAATACACAGATATAAATCCAACAAGAATCTGATTACCTACGATGGGGGGCTTAGTCATTCGTCACGGTCCTTAATTTTTTGGTTTGTTGTGCAACCACCTTGAGGCCTACCAGATCTTCAAGAATGCGGGATGGGTGATCTTTTTCGAGAGATTTCAAAGATTTAACGGCGTTGTCACCCTCT
Organism: Picea mariana; assembly: GCA_032191745.1. Lineage (NCBI taxonomy): Eukaryota > Viridiplantae > Streptophyta > Pinopsida > Pinales > Pinaceae > Picea > Picea mariana. The sequence continues at coordinate 26,955 of JASDQU010589838.1, read as the reverse complement.
AGTTTTCCAAGAAATTAGATGGAACAATCTCATCAGTTTGAGGGTTGCATGTCAATTTCACAGAGGCTACCATTTCATAGGTCCCCATACTACCAAGGATGGGGGTAATCATGTTCAACAAGAAAGAGTTCATTCTGGCGGCCAAAACAAACTTTCTAAGAGACGAAGAACAAGTTAGGAACAAAGGAAAGGGAGTCAAAATAACCTTTCTTCAATTCCCCTGGAAATATGTAGCATACTTTATTCAATGATATATTACCTGGGAAGGTAGATTCACAATCTTCTACAATTATCATTTTATGCTACTCTCTCACCTCTGTTGTGGACAACTCCTGAACCTTACTTATTTTTTGTTATAGTCCATGAAAATAATAGCAAGTTTTGTTTGTCATTCTAAACATCTGTAGGCTTGTGTTTTGAACCATGGACTGATCAAGCTTTTGGTCATCCATGTGTTGGGACAAAGGAATGTTTCATGGCATGAATTCATTGGTTCTGTGGCAAATCAAGTTTCAATAGAGAAACGAATTGGTGACACAGAGAAACTGGCAGAAGACAAGGAATAAGAGACAGAAGGGGTTAACTCTAAACTAGAGCTTGTTAATAGAAACAACGAGTTCTGAAATGACAAGTCCCAGAATGAGGATGAGATAGAGTCAGAAAGTACCCATGATGACATGGACACTGGAATGGAAACAGAGGAAAATGCAGGGGTAGACACAAAGAAGGAGGAAAATGCGAAGGTAGACATAGAGAAGGAGGAAAGAGTAGGAGCAGACACAGAGAAATAAATTGAAGGAGGTGATACAGAAAAGGAACCAAGCGCAGAGGGTATAGGAATGAGCCAAGAATACCCCGACGAAGAAGAAGAGGTTGATAGGACTGAGGTTCAAGATAACCCCTCTGTTGCACAGAATGTTTCACCACTTTCATGTAGCAATGAAGTGGAAATCATAGTAGAAAACCCTCTTGTTGAAGAATATAAACCATGCTCAATCATAGAAGAGTTTCCACAACAGAAGAAAATGGAAAATAGATCATTTTGAGTATTTAATAATGACCCCCCAAGGAAAATAACCAGGTCTTCCTCAGTAGTAGAAAAATCCCAACCATCGAAGCCATTAATAATTGTTGATTTCCCACAAGAACCTGTTGAGAAACCAACTCCTACAAGAAAGGGAAAGACAAAATCAATAAGCACCAGTTCTAGGCCAGGTAAAGTTGCATACTTACTTAAGAAAGTCAATTATTTAAAAGAGGAAAATTCCAGGCTTGAGGAACAACTTAGGGTTTTAAAAGGAAAGTTTCAGGAAGAAGAAACTTCCCCAAGACTGGGACCCTTAGCTGAGATTTCCCAGCTAGTGGAAAAATCGTGTTCTCCTTTAAATTTTGAGGCTGGAATATCAGAGGATAAAGGGTCCATGGCACAATTATGTTTATCCTATGATGATGTCCTTATCTAGGTAGGGTATTCACTGAATGATGTGTTTCCACTTAAATTTGTTTCAGTAGGCATTCAGACAGAGTCTATTGAGAAGGATGAGGAGATTGTTGGGGTTACCCAAAGCAGCCGAGAAGAAATTGCCTAAGGTATTACTGATACACAAGAACCAGTAGTACCTATCACATAAAGAGTAGGACCTAGCCCAGACATTGAAATGGAGGTTACAACTCAGGAAGAGAAAGAACGATACAGTGATGGAGAGACATTTGAGCCTTTTCAGGATGGCACAATGAATCCTACCCAGGAGACTGTTGTTACACAACAACCAACAATAATGGGTATAGAGACAACTAAATAAAATCAAAACACCAAAAAGGATGTTGAAACTCCAAGAGATGAGGATGTTAACAATTCATGGGAGGAGGCACAACATAATGAGAAAGGATCAAAAGGACCTCCTCTGGTGGAAACACAAAAACTTGACCATGACGTTGTTGTTACACAAGAACCAGTGGTGCCTAGAAGTGAAGCATGGAAACTTGAAGAAGAAAAGAGCCAAGACACAATCCATGATGTTGACATGTTGATTGTTGAAACTCATAAGTGGAAGCAACTGGCATTGTCACTCCAGTAAGGGGTAATATCTATTCAAGAGAATAGAAAGGTTACTCATGAACTCAGAGAGATATGGGAAGAAGAAGTAATGTTTTGAAGACAAAAGTGGGATAAGATGAAGGAAGAGAAACAAAAGTTGAAAGACATGGAAGACCAAGTTCAAGCCCTGCAAGATACAAAGGTAAAAGTATGTGACTTAGCATAGGAATTGTTGAATTGCAGAAACCCTTCCCCTTCCTATCCATTGTTTCTTCAGGAACAACTCATCTTGTTCCAACTAGCAGTCATAAAAGAGAATAGATTATGTAAGTTTGACTCTAATATTTCCTTTCTGAATACTTTCTTTTAGGGCAGCCTTGCAGACCAACATTTTCGATGTGAATTGTACTTGCATGAGGTTATCATGTTTGGGTAATGAAAATTTAATCTTTCTTCATATTTCAGAGACATTCAGTTAAGATCATTTACCTCATTTGTTAGAAACCAGGAAAAGTTGAAAGCAGCCTATGATATTATGAAAACAACCCAAAAGGAGAAAGAGATATGGATTTGAGGAGAAACTACCCCTGTAGTCGATATTATAAGAGATTTCAACAAGTTCCTTGGTTCATGACGGGTTTCCATTATGAATGATGTTCAGATATTTATTTTGGACCTTTATCCTGCATGCATTAATATGCAGTTGAAAGAATCTTTGGATGGTATTCAGCTTAGGTGGGAAGCCTTCGATGCATAACTAAAGGGGAAGGACCCCAATGGCTACCCAAACTTCACCTACACCTTGTCAAGAATAAACAAGTATATGGATTGCATCATGAAATGTGGAGCAAGGTGGCTTGGCCTCGGATACATATTCCCTTTGGTTTGGTTGCCTATCATGTGATATCAATGCAAATACCAACTAAGGTAGGATGAATACGGGTGGATAGATGTGATGATGAGTAACGGATACAGGGATGCTTAGGAAGATATCTCCCAGGCATATAGCCTTACTAGTATCCATATACAACACCCTGACATGGACTGAAACTGATGAGTTGCATGAGGACATGCATTTGCTTTAGTTTGGGGGAGATGTTGAGTTTAGGATTTGATACTCTTTTTGGTACCAATTTGTTGCTAGTTTCTATCCTTCCTTTGTTATTCATGCTCCTGCATAGCCATTATAGTCCAGAATATTGCCCTTTTGATCAAGGTATACTAAGTCCACTTGATGCCTTAATTATTTAAGATTTACTTGCATTATGGGAAGGATAACTTTTGTTTTGGATGATTACTAACATATTGTTAAGAATCCCTGCAAAAGAATAGATTGATACATGTGATGTTACTCTGAGACATTGCTACTCTGATATGTTGTTACTTCACATGTGTTGCTACTATGATATGATGTTACTTCATATGTGTTGCTACTCTAAGATGTTTCTACTCTAAAATATTGTTACTCTGTAAGGTCATTACTTTGAGATTTTTATACTCTTAACAGTGTTGACGCTATTTAGAGATTGTCGTGTTGATGTTGATTAGGTCGATGACTCATGAACCCTTGTGGAAATGATTGTTCCCCTTTGGTGACGTGGCTATTATTGAGTCATATTTATTATATGTCATAAGTTTGGTTCGCTAGCCTAAATAATAGGACAATTCAAGGGGAGAAATCCGTTATCAAGTAATCATGTAGTTGTAATCGATTACAAGAAATATTGTATCTTCTTAATCAAGACAACATTGAACAACTTGAGAATCGAAAGATTCTCAAGGTTATTCGTAATTGTTAATATTCAAATATTAGGTAGATGAGAGATTTTTAAGAGGCAAAGCATCTTTTCTCCCAATTTAGTCTGGTTTTGGGAAAGAGGACAATCAGATTGGTTGATGAAGAACAACATTTCTATATGCACCTCCTGATTTTTGAATAATAAAGATCTGGCAAGTTTGTGGTTCAATTTTGTGTGCAATTAAGTTGTAGTTCTTGTAGCATTTTCAGCCCCTGCTAAAGAGGAAGGGCCCTCCTCTTTAGCAAGGTTGTTTCCACTGTATTAGTAGGTATATTTACTTTATTTATCTCGTAAGGATTATCTTTGTTGTTATTGTCATTAAGATTGATTTTGAGTGTTTGGTGCAGATATGAAGTCTTGTGACTCGCATGTAATTTGGTTTCAATTTTATCTATAGAATTACCATTATTAACACTTCCGCGGTTGATGAGATTAACGAACCCAGTAATCCATAGATGTTATTGATAGTCATTCATAAGTACATGTTGATTTTGTTTTATCTTCGGTAGCACAATTTTTTTTATGTTTCTTCAGAAGGTGATTTGTTTTAAACAGTGTGCCTTTCATCCCATTTCCAACAAGTCTGTTTCTTATTCCAATGCAAGAGAGGATTGATTTCATTTTTAGCGAGTGTGCCTTCTTATTCCAATGCAAGAGAGGCTTGACTTCATTTCTGCAGTAATGATTGATTTTAATTACAACCAGTGTGTAAGGTTTTAACTGATTAACAACAAAGTGATTCTATTCAATTAAGGTTAAGATGTAGTATTGCATTTTACACTAATAAGGTAGAAGAATTGTTTATGTTTATTTCAGCTTCAGTAAAAGTGTGGATTGTTTATTTTAAGAATTAATTTCCTTTTCTCAACAAGAGTGGTTTGGATCAATTTATAGTAGTGTGCCTTTCATTTGACATAAGTGAGGGTTTGATTTAGTTAACAGTGGGTTGTTTCATTCCCATGCAAGTTATCTTGGTGAGATTTTTTTCCTTAAGTTTCAGAACAATGTTAGTTAAGGGTTGTTTCTTGCATATACATTGCATGATAACCTTGCAATAAAAGAATTTCCCCAAGTTGAAAATTGATGTATTATGTTGGTTTACTTCCTGAATGGCTCCCCTATACTACCTGTGTCGTAGATCCAGGGTTCATATCTATAAGGGTACCAACAAAGCCTAAAACTATCGGCCCTTCTGGTAAACTAGAAGGCAACACAACACACAGAATGCACTGCGCAGTCTCACCCGAGATAGATTTAAATGGGTGGCTGTAATACTCAGGTGTTTACAGCCTAGGATTGAGTATGAGATAGAGGATATGAATTATGAGCCATTAATTGTGATTTATATTATGCCCTATTGTTCTTCCATTTACTACTTTTACTTCGTGGTCCCTATTCTTGATAACTCAACAGCAATTACTCAGCAATATAATAACTCATTCATTCATTCAATTCACACGGCATCTAACTAATATAGGTATGAAAAATATATGCATGCATTCATCAAATTACATAAGTATTACCGTGGTTCACCCCCTCCTGGGATACGTCCACAAATATTCGGCTCTTGGCTCTCTTATTATGGTAGTTCTGTAATTCTCGCACCTCGTGCTTACAATTCTTCTTAGATGGGTAGGATCTCTATGAGGCGAACTAGATCACACCAGGCTCCACAGCCTGCGATCTAATCCTTAGAATCCACCTCTTCTCTTCCTCTTAGCTCAATTGCTTACCAAAATAGTTCTCTCATCAAAAGAATATTACATAGAGATAATCGGACTCTATAAAGGTAGTGAACCGAACTTCTTCCAAACTCCAGCAAACCTCTCTCTCTATGATACCTGCGTATCTATATTTATATCTATCGAGATCTCCATCCATTTACACAAACATCTTATAAAAAACCCTAACAACTATTGTCATTAGGTCTTCCTTCTCTGCATGTATGTGTTTTCTTCCTTCCATCTATCACCTCCTTCTTGCATGCGTGCGTACTGTGCTTCTTGGCAGTTGTCGCTTTCCTCCTATACGCTTTCTTTCCCACGATTTCTCTTCTAGCTGTCATTCTTCTTTGTGCACGCNAGCAGAGAAGGAAGACCTAATGACAATAGTTGTTAGGGTTTTTTATAAGATGTTTGTGTTTTCTTCCTTCCATCTATCACCTCCTTCTTGCATGCGTGCGTACTGTGCTTCTTGGCAGTTGTCGCTTTCCTCCTATACGCTTTCTTTCCCACGATTTCTCTTCTAGCTGTCATTCTTCTTTGTGCACGCTTTCTTCCCCACTTCATCTTGCTTCCAACAGGCCCCCAACACTAACATGTGACTCATCCTGAGTCACCTAGTCTTTCTGAGCTTCCTCGATCTCTTCAGTGATCATCTGGAATTTTTCCTTTAGATCTGTTTCTTTTGTCAGTGCCTGCGTGGTCTTTTTCTTAATGGTCTCCACTACCTGAATGACCACTTCATCGCTCAGTAGTCCTGTGCATTCTTCTTGAGTTCGTGCCATCTGTGTTCTATCTGCTTCTGCCTGTGTGATTACTTCTGCTACCCATTCCTGTAATGGTTATATTTGAGTCTGTGGCTTTTGTTTCTGTGTCTGCGCAGTGATAAGTTCTGTCTGCATCTTCTTCAACTCTTGTGTCCCCTTGACACATTGTGGGATTTGTATAGTCTTTTGCCTTTGTTTAAGTTCTTGGATCGTTGCATTGATCCTCTCCTCTTCCTTGTCCCAGTGTTGAACCTTTGGGTCCTCCTCTAGTCTTGTCCAAAGTTGTGCTTCTTTGTCGAGCAAGTCAGTTGTCATGCTAACCTGCTTCTCCATATCCTATATTTGGGTTTTTGTTGCCTACCTCCCTCGCTCCTTTACTGTTGGTGGAGTTGTTGGTGTTAGTTGTTCTCAAAGATCCCCAATATCCTTTTGGTATTGAACAATTTTCTGCGCAATCTGGTCGATCTTTTATGTGGCTTGGAGTTCGTTTTCTTGCGCTGTGCTTGGAAGTTTCCCAAAAATTTCTCCCACACTATGTTCCAATTCATTCCTGCATTTCGTCTCCTCCCGAGTTTCGGATTTGGCCTACTCATACTCTTTTGCTAGCACTTCCCGCTGCTTTGTCGCATTCTGTAGCTCGACTAAGTTTTTATGTGCTTGAGACTGCATCTCGTGGTCGACGCTAACCTGCAATTTGTGTAATTCCCTTGATGTCATCCATGTCAGGACCAATTGGATGTGGTCCAAATCCTTTAGTGGTTTCTGTCCCACGATTTCATGCATTCGTAGCATGATTGGTCTTATGTGGACCGTTGCATTTGTGTGTGGCATAGGGAGGGATGTATCTCTTTCTTTAGCCTCCACTCTTTCGTTGGTTTGTGTTGTCGACGGCTCTATGCCTCTGCTGCTACTTTCTCTCTGGGCCTCTCCGAGTGTCCTGAGGATTTTTCCTATCTCTGCCAACTCTTTTTGCAGATTATCCCTGTGATGTGTTGTGTGGTCAAAGTCTTTTGCGAGACAATCTTGGACCATTCTAGTGATCATTTCTCCATCGTCCTCTATGATCGTATAGTCTAGTGATGTTCATTGTGCCTTTGATTTCTTACACACGCCTACAGCCTGTACAATTGGTCTCTTAGTTCCCCCTTGCTCCTGTGTGGTGGGGTTTGGGGTTGTCTCCTATGCTCCTGTATCTTGTTTTGGTTGTTCATTCGTTTCTTTCTGCCCCTTCTGGGTTCTTGTCTACTTTGACCCTTCGTTAGCCTGAGTCAGTTTGTTTTGTCCCATCCTTGGTTTCTTGGGCACTGGGATTTGTGGAGGTTGTGTTTCCGCCTGCACTACTTATCCTTCTGCGGGTCCTTTCGGTACTTTCCAGAGAATGGATGGGATCCTCCATTCATCAAGCCATTCATTGATGACCATGTTTATATCACCTTTTTTGATGCAGTAGCGCATTGGTAGCCACTAATTATATGGATCTTGTCTGGGTTGTATCCACAAGACTTGGCGTGTAGCCTAGAAGTTAGCGATATTCCCATATCGCACGACATCTTTTGGTGTTATTCTCCATGTTCAGCTAATATTTTCCTGCATGTCCCTTAGGTATGCTTCAAAGATGATTCCATTGTCCCTCTCTATCTGGCCTATGGCCCCGATATCAGAAATTGATATCTTGCTCTCGCTAGTTATGGTCTAGTAGAAAAAACTACATACTCTGGTTCCCACCATCCCATGAAGGCTATAAGGATGAGAAGCCATGAGTAATGAAACTCTGTACCGATTTCCTGCACATCCTTTCATTCCACTTGGAATAAGTTCAACAAATAAGGTGCCTAGCTCATGAAGGTGCCTTCTGCACATTGGGTTGCTACTGCGATGACTCCTGTTGGTACTTCGTCTTTGCGGAAATTTCTTAACAACTTACAGGTTAAGATATTTGCACCCATTTGTGTTGCTGCATTTTTTATCCATTTGATTATAATGCCTCTTGTCCCCCTAGCGGTGTCGTATTTCTTATTCATTTCCTCTGCTATTGCTTTTTCGTTGGATTTATCGTCCAGAATCAACGCAAGATCCATACCCCGGTTGGGTAGTCCTGTTATTTGTGCAATAAGCTCAACTGTTATGGGGACGGGTTTGTCCAGCCATATATCCCCTCCATGCATAACTATTAATAGCTTCTTAATGCATGTTGTCGCGCACTGACCTCTGCCAAAGTGTGGGAGTTTCAGCAATCCTAAAATGTTTGTTCGATCCAATCCAATTGCCCACTGGTGTGATTGGCTGATCATTTCTCCAAGTTGTTTGACCACTATGTTCTGTGTAAGAACCCTTGGCACAAGTTCTGGGTACTTGGTGTCATCTGAGACATCATGGTCGAAATATTTGAGCTTCCCAACATGACCTAGTAGTTGTGTCTCTACCTATACTCCCTCTAGTATGCGTGGTACCATGATTTTTGTTGTTGGTTTCTTGTGAGGTGAGCTCGGTATCAGAACTCTGTCTTCTGGCTGTGGTGGTTGGTACAAAGTTCCAGCGATTCCTGGTTGCTTCTCTGTAAGCCATTCTGGCCAAGCCGAGGTGGTTCCCATGGTTTCTCTTGTTGGTTGACCTAGGCTGGGTACCTGCACCTTATCTAGTTTCCTTTTTTATTCTTGATTCTATGTTGTACCGTTACCTTTCATGGTTGGTTCAGTGCTTTCTGGTTGTACTTCCTGTTGGGGTTATGTTTCTTCACTCTGAGGTTCCTACACCTCTTCTTGCATGTCCTCTTTCATGGCCTCTGCTTGTGGCTGTTGAATCTCCTCCAGTATCGATGCAGGGTTCACCGGTGATATCTATTGGGATGTGATCTCATCGATATCAACGATCTCCGGTTGTTGTTGCTTGTTTTCTTTTAGTGGTCCTCATGACCTAGTTTGAACTATGGTCGGTCTAGCGGTCTGACCTAGTTCGACAGACTTTGGTGGTCCCATAACAGTGAGTGTGGAACGTATGTTAACTTTAGAAGACTATGGTGAACTATGTGGTCTCTTTCTGGTCGTTCGAGTTGTTGTTTCTCTTTCTCTGTTCTCCTTTCATGAATAGACAAATTGTTTCTATGCTCGCATGTTGTATGGGCTTGTCATGAAGCTTATCGTGGATGCTTCCTCCATGATGTGATTAATGCACCATAACTATGGTTTCAATGCATATGCGGCAGTTTTTTACTTGCCATTACGGCTCTCTTACTGTTTTCAGTTGGCGTGTTTAATGTGACGTTCCATTAGTCCTTTATGTGCTTTAATTTCGCTTAGTGTTGTCCTATCATCCTTCTTTTGCCAAATTTTTGTTTCCCGCTCGTTTGTCTTAGGCATGTGACCGTTGCTCTTGCCTTAACTACATTCATGTTTCAAGCGTCCTGTGGCTTTTTGGGTTTTTTTTTTTTTTTTTAC
>JASDQU010589838.1:0-11092 GCA_032191745.1 Picea mariana | reverse complement strand
GTGTATATGATTGACAATTTTCAGTTCTAGCTTTTGTTCCATCTCGTTGCTACATTTCTCTAGGATGTTTTGCAGTATTTTCATAGATGAAGGATCACTGAACATTTTGATGCATGACTGTAAAAAGTCTTGGATGGTACTTACTTGTCCCTCGGGTGGCATTCCTTTGGTATGATCCAATGATGGCGGCATTTTGTAGTCTAGGGATTCATGGGTTGGTTGCATAGTGGAAGTTGACATGGGGTCTACCTTCTGAAATTCTTGTTGGGCTTCCTTAAAAGTCTCATTTTCTTTGGGTGTGTCGAACTGCTTCCTTGGTTCGGTGTTCTTCTTTATGCACTGGTTTTGTGTGGGTTCTTGTCAGAATTTATTGTCCCCTGTCTTTGTTCCTCCTCGGGTGACTATATTGATGTTCCGTCCATCCTCCCTTGCTTTGGCTGAAATCCATTGAACACTCTGATTGTTATGGTTCCTCTTTTCTTGGATCTTTACTAATAGTGTCGGGCATTCCTTTGTCTCATGGTCCGATGCGCGACAGTACATACAAGTTGCTGGCAGTAATGGGAATTCCCATGCATAATGTCCTAGTTGCTTACAATTGTGACATCTGACTGGTCCTCTGCCACGTCTGAAACCTCCTCCTTGATAACTTGCTCGGTCCCCTTTCGGCATGTTGTACTGTGGTGCCTGATTATACTACGCAGTATTATACTGGGGCTGGGTCAGGTTGTACTGCAGTTGTGCATTGTTGTATGGTTGGTGTGAAGTGTTGTACTATTGTTGTGCAGGGTTGTATGGAGATGGGGCTTGATTAAAATGTGGCATTGTTTGCCCAGTCATCATTTTGGCCTATACCCTGTAGGTGTCTGATGTTCTCTTCCACATCAGCTCCATGGTTCTGCAATATTTGTCATCATGACCTACTGACTTACAAAAGGTATAGTAATAATTCTTTGGAACTGTCTAGTACTTCTGCATCATCGTGTAGTGATAAGGGCCGTGACCCGGTTTCTTGCATAACTCGCACCATAATCCTCCATGTGGTAGTGGGTTTGGCATGCCTATTTCCATATAGTGCGCAGATGTTGGGCATTTGTTCTTATGGTGTCCTTTCATCCTGCATGTTGTGCACCAAAGGGCTTCCCGTTTGTCCTTGTTCTTGTTCTAATTCAATTGAAATGTTAGGTTCTTCAAATCCTCCTTCAATTCTTCAATAGTTGGGTCTGTCTACTAGTACTGGTTCTCTTCTAGCTACAAGACTGTCTGTAGAGCCTCAGCCTACGTCTGAAAATTCTGTTGTCGTAAGGGATATTTTAGGTGTGGGAGTAGTGCATTGACAAATAGATGTCGATGTTGCATCTCATTCATAAGGTATTTTAACTTCCCCTTCAATCACTTGAATCTCTGGTCAATCTCCCATACAGACTCTCTTGGTTTCTGTTTGATCTCGATCATTTTGTTCATGTACTATTCCTATGAGCTCGGCTTCTGGAACTCATTAATCAATAGCTTATTAATGTCTTCTAATGTCCTTGTCATCCCAGGAGAATTGTTTGTGTCTAAACTCATGTACCAGTCTAGTGCATGGTCTCTCAGCATGATCACTAGCTGAGCAAGTTTGGTATATTCATCTGTGATCTGTTTTTCCTCCCAGATATTTTCACAAATGAACAAATTATTATCAGGTTCATCTTTTGCTTCTCCTCAGAATTCTGTTAATCAGATCGTGGGGTCATGTCCTGCCATTCTAAACACTGAATTGCTACTTCGTCGCACGGTGTAGATAGCTGACTAGTGCTGCCTGAACTGGCTCTTCAAGTTGTTTCTCCTGCGGTAGATGTACTTCTTGCTATCGGACTTACTCCGAACTTCGGTTGTCTAAACAGTGGTTTTCTCTTTGGTGTATTGGTCGCACATGGGTTTATGGGTTACACACTGAAATTAATATGGAAATCATGGCTATCTTCTCCTCATGTTCTTGGGCCTCTCGTTTTCCTCTCATAGGTTGTGCGCAGGATTTCCTCAATCTGCTCCACAGCCTGGAGATCCTCTAACTCTTCTTCATCACTTTCCAAGCCCTCCCTCGTGGCTACGGATCTTTTCTTGGTATTCACCTTATATTGGTAGGGTACTCCACTACGCGTCATTCATGGTGACTCCAAAATCCACTTAAGTTGGTCATCATCCATCAGGATCGGGTCCAATAATTCCTCCTCCTTCTTTCCTTTTGCCTCACCTTCATCCATTTATCCTTCCTTTGTCAGTGCTTCCCCCCTTCCCCCATGCATGCAAGGAAGTCTAGTTGTCTACTTCCACTATCATTACACCTTTTTTATAGAGTAGTATTTTAATAGAAGTATATCGTGATCGAATGTACCTTCCGTAGGGTCCGCGTAGAAATTCTTGCTCTGCCACATTGTATGACTTCGCTTTGTCAACTGCAAACTCTGTGATGAAGCTTGTCACACTACTATCAAGCCAGAAGTTGAATGTGCATGTGAATTTGTTGTTCACCTGTTGTAACTTCTCAATATGTACTGGGGTCCAATCTAGTTATCGGATCTGGTTCATTGCGTGGTTATCTTTCAACCTCAATATCCACTCCTACAGTAGGTGGGAAAAATCACAGAAAAAGACTTCGTGTAAATCAATAAACACATATTTATCCAGATATTTGTGAGGTGTAAGTCTAGGGTTTCTATTATCCTTCTGGGAAAACTCTAGCTCTTTAGTTCTGAACCAGCCTTCGATTTCTTCTTTTGTGGAGTTCCACGGTCTCAACATTCCCTTCTAGTGGCTTAGCAGTCTTCTGGGTTCATTCATTCTGTTCTCATGCATTCTATCTCATATACTCAGTCCTCTCTTGTTCCTCTTACAAAGGTAACGAAACCATTTGTTGGTTTGCTTCCTGAATGGCTTCCCTCTACTACCTGCATCATAGATGTAGGGTTCATATCTATAAGAGTACCAACAAAGCCTAAAACTATCGGCCCTTCTGGTAAACCAGAAGGAAACATAGCACACGGAATGCACTACACAGTCTCACCTGAGATAGATTTAAATGGGTGGTTGTAATACTCAGGTGTTTACAGCCTAGGATTGAGTATGAGATAGAGGATCTAACTTATGAGACATTAATTGTGATTTATATTACTCTATATTGTTCTTTCATTTACTACTTTTACTTTGTGGTTTGTATTCTTAATAACTCAACAACAATGACTCAGCAATATAATAACTCATTCATTCATTCAATTCACATATCATCTAACTAATAAAGGTAGGACAAATATATGCATGCATTAATCACATTACACAGGTATTGCCATGGTTCACCCCCTCCTGGGATACGTCCACAAAGATTCGATTCTTGGCTCTCTTATTATGGAAATTCTGTAATTCTCATGCCTCGTGCTTACAATTCTTCTCAGATGGGTAGGATCTCCATGAGGAAAAATAGATCACACCAGGCTCCACATCCTGTGATCTAATCCTTAGAATCCACCTCTTCTCTTCCTCTTAGCTAAATTGCTTACCAAAATAGTTCTCTCATCAAAATAATATTACATAGAGATAATCGGACTCTACAAAGGTAGTGAACTGAACTTCTCTTGAACTCCAACGAACCTCTCTATGATACCTGTGTATCTATATTTATATCTATCGGGCTCTTCATCTATTTACAAAAACATCTTACAAAAAACCCTACAAAAACCCTAACAACTACTGTCGTTAAGTCTTCCTTCTCTGCATGCGTGCATTTTCTTCCTTCCAGTTGTCACCTCCTTCTTGCATGCGAGCATGTTGTGCTTCTTTCCAGTTGTCGCTTTCCTCCTAAACACTTTCTTTCCCACGATTTCTCTTCCAGCTGTCATTCTTCTTTGTGCACACTTTCTTCCCCACTTCGACCTGTTGCCAACATATTGTATGTTTTAATAAGACAATTAAATACACCAACACTATCTTGATTTGTAGAAAAATATACTTTGTAACAAGGTTCACTCTATATTCCCTATTCAATGTTTTCCACCCATCTCAACTTGTATGGTTCTTCATTGAGCCTGATCTCTTCTTTTACAAGTTATCGATTCCAATGATGTATAGTTCATCAAATTCAATAGAATTTAATATGTAACACACATGAAAATATGAAAATTGTATGCAACTTAATTCGTTGCCTATTCAAACATGTTATACATAGCAATATATGAATTTAACAACAAAGAAAATTCAGGAAAACACAACATTTATACACTAATCCATATAGTTACACAAAACAATGAAAGGTACTTATCTTTTGTAAAATTTGTGTGTGTGGATTTTGTTATGAGTAAAATCACTCTATGGCATGGGGTAAACCACAACAGATGGAAATGACTGTATAAATAAACTCTAATCTCAAGTATGCTATATAAACAAACATGCTAACAAGACAAGATAAAGATCATATCTCGTCCGGACGTTCGATGAAGTCCATTGTTGAGAAATTGACCCAAAGTTATATACATGCAACTTGTCATCAACAACCAAGATACGCAAGCATATGGTGAAAATATATAAAGTTAGCACATATAATAGCATAATCCATCAATATTTATAACAAATATGCCCATGGAATAACAATTCAAATATTTGCAAGACATTAATTGGACGAGAAAAGAGTATTTCTATTAAAATATGAAAAACAAAAGTGTATGAATGACAAACTTTCATGTCAGCACATCTCGGAACCAAGAAACTAAGTCCCTTCCATTCGGGACTCCACCACTTCAATCCTCCACCAAAGGCAAGCTCATATAAGAGATACCATGAGGTTCTCCATCGAATAGGGAAGACTAAACAATGTGTTCACACTTAAAAGGACAAAGGGATGTAGACTCAATATGAAGCGAATAATTTCTCCAGAGTAACTTTTCTCTCAAAGTTGAATTCTTCTCCTCTCTTCCACAGCTTGGATATGGCCCATTTATAGCCTTCAAATGGAACTAAAGGGCCGATTTGAAATGTTTCCAATATATGGAATATCAAGGATCATGGATCTCGTGACGTGACATGGAAACCCGACATGGGGTGAGGCAAATATTTTTATAACAGATGCCCCCTAATGTGTGAGGTCAGAGGATTATCTGCAATGGCCAAAATAAATTATAATTCCTATAAGTGGAGTAATGGAGACCCAGTTGGATGAACTAGTTGCTTATAATAATATTACAATATATAATGACTTTGTGCACATGGCTACCAATTTGAATTACACTACAGATCCATGTGTAAATATACCAAACAGTTATTCATGGACATGAATAGTAAATACAAGGATAGATACATGTCATAGGTTGTCATAGTCACAAACAAGGACCAGTGAAAATTGCTCTCAAAATCAATATGAAGATATATGTTTACAATGAAGTACAATTTGATCTCCCACAATCACTGAATTCATATAGGTACTGGTCCAATGAATGATAGCAATAGATCAGGAAAGTTGTGACTATGAATTGATGTCTTCAAGTCTTCTACACAATCCACCAAAGGTGCAAGTCTACATCATGTGAATAAAGGAGTTGAGGTCGAACACAATGAGACTTCGTTTGATTACTAGTCATTAAGGTATATCGTTAACAAATGTGAGACAGCCTATCGATGATGAAAGTAGGTATCAAGGCACCAAGTACATTCTTACAAGTGTGAATAAAGGAGTTGAGGTCGAACACTTGAAGAATCCATCAATCAGGAGACATTGATGTATTCTCAATTGTCGATGGCAAGAGAACCTGCCACTGATGACTGCAAGCCTCTAGGTACTCATAGTACTCTAGGTCTCATTTCCAGAATATATGAGATGAAGTCGATGGAAGAAGACTCGCTAAAAGTAGAGAATTAAGGAATCTATCATCAGTTAGCACAAGGTATAAAGTAGTATCTTGATGATTTGGAGGAACTCAGACGAAGAACATGTTCACGAACCAACGACCATGTTCATCTTTCGCATGCACCGAATGCAAGTTGTGCATGAAAAAGACCCTCTGAATAGCAGGAAATAATAAAAATTGTCGACAAAGGAGAGGAAACCATTGATAAGGCTAATGGCATCCAAGGCACTGCATGAATCCCAATGTGTGAATATATTTCTTACCTTCGAACACAAGGGATACCCCCCAGTCAACGACCAATAAGGAGATGTTGATTGTTGGGTTCAAGGTTACCTACCCATAATGAAAGTAGGACCAGGGTGCACGGTAGGACTACATCTTCATGTAACTCTGAGACACACTGAGGGTATGGCCGACATGCAAAGTCAAGAATTCTGAGAAATGTCTGACACAAGATTATAGAAATCCTTTGAACAAGAGAATGAGACATATTGAATACTTTATCATCATAGACTTAATGATGAAACTTTGTGATGCAGGAGGCACCAATCAAAGTATCCATAGGGACTAGAAGAGTAACCAGACAGAGGAGTAGATTCTAAGTAACGAGCTCAGCTTTCTAAGGTCATGATAAACACAAACTTCAAATGACGAGTGGACTCAAAAGTTTGTGTTATGTTCAAAAGTGACATGACTGTTGCCAACATGAGATAATAATCTTTTCTTGCCAGTATTTTTTATTATTTCACGGACAAATGAATGATATGATACAGAGAAGAAAACGAGTGTCTTGAGTAAGAAACTAGTTCCAACAATGGAACATACCTATGCTCAACGTAAGAGGTTACATGCAGGATATAGACACTCGGGGGAGCCTTTCCTCTTAGGATACAGGGTGTCAAGATGCAAAGGATATAAACAAGGCTCTACCTGGTTGATGATGCAAACTTCTGAGATAATAGGATTATAATGCGAAAGAGGGAACTAGCAATAGGCTCAATACTGCAAGAAAGAGAGTGACATGAAATTACAACTTAACTCCAAAGAATGTCCTTTTTCATAAATTTAGTCTACTTGGTCTGAAAAAGGCTTAAAACTACACCAAATAGACGTCCTTTCAAATCCAATTTATGAGTGTGAAAGAGACAAATTCACTCAGAAATATTTTTTCTTTTTGAGAGAGTTGAAAAAGAGATTAAACAAGACTCATGGGAGTCTCGGAGGTATAGGTCAACATGCTCATGAGTAATAAAATGAGTCTTGAACGCAAAGTCATATTGGATCTATAAGCGATTTCGAGCCTTTATGGAATAATATATGCATGGGCACCAGATTGCACAAGGGTTCTAACTAGGGTACCCATGTTTGGTAAGTCTCTACCATTCAATAACAACACTTCTAGCAATAGAAAGAAGGTTTTGTTTCACTAACAAATGGGTTTGTACGTAAGGCATACAACTTGCAATTATAGGATAATACACGTGTGCAAAACGGAGTGATGACCTATCCTATATGTTGGTCAATGAAAATACATGCCAAAGTCATGAACGAGTGACATGATTCTAGAAACTACAAGAATCCCTTGACAAAACCACCTCCATCCATTGCACTATTAGTGCAGTAGGCCAAAATATTAAAAAAAACTATGTAAAGTGGGTAAAAATTTTCTATAAATAGTGAAAATAACCAATTTTACTATACCATTTCACATTTTCACCTAAATAGTGCATTTTGGACCAAATTTTCCTGTGACCTTCAAGTGTCGATTGCAGGAGCTACATGCGACAGAATTGACAATCGTTTGGACCAAGTAAGTATTCTTGCCCTCCTCTGCATTTTTGGTGGATTAGAATTTGAAATTAGGTCTCACTTTTTGAGTTTTTTAATGCGCAAATTAGGAATTACGATATACATGATTTGTATATCATCAGGTCATGTATACGCAACCCTATATGTGAATGTCATCAAAAAAAACTACGTATGTGCATCTCTATACGCGATTGTGTAAAATGCAACTCGCGTACAAGTCCGTAACTTGGGTTTTTTTAAGGAATTTGACTCAAAAATTGGATTTTATTTGCAGGATGGTACTGGAATGGAGAGAAAGAGAGCATGAGGAGGTTGATGTTGTAGTGGAAAGAGATCTAGGGGCCCAATTAGCATTTAAATATGTGGGCTTTATAATTTTTGGTCTCTCAAAGGGATGAGGGCTGAAGTGAGGCTACTCCAAATGTTGGTAAACTTTTGGGATCCAAATACAGAGGCCTTCAACCTCGATGGACAACTATTGGGAATTGAAGTCGAGGATATATACTTTCTTACAGGGTTGTTGCGTCAGGGAGGGTTGGTGAACCTCAAAGCCAAGGGAGCTTGGAGTGGCATGAACATACAGGACTACATCGCCACTCACTATGTTGAAGGCACATAAAAGGTAGGAAGCCAAGTCCCTATTCGGGCGATCAACGACCTGAGTTTAAATATTGTTGTTCTCATACTAACACAAATCATGGGGTTGGACTCATTGCATCAAGCATCAAGGCCACTGATGTTCTACTCCATGGAGTGCTTATGACCCACAATATATGATTGGTGCACCTCACTACTAGCTACCATGAAGAGCCACCTAACAGACTGTAACACACCCAACCCCTTAAATGGATTTTTAAGGAATGGGGCATCAAAATTTTGTTTTCTTGATCCATCTCAAATATTAGTTCCACTATCTACATTGAATTATGCTCGCCGTGAGCTTTCTAATGGTTGTCGTCATGCTCGAATACGAGCTCAGGATTGGGATATTTTCCCTTCCAAAGTTCTTCGAGGGTTAATAGTCATGGGCCACATGGCACCGATGTGGATCCGACTCATTCATATCACCCTGAATTCTCTGATATCCCAAAGCTCCCCGTGCTCCTAGGTGTATGGCGGAGATCCATCCACAATTAATCGATGGTGGATCCTTATCCTTGGGAAGGCATGTGTCAAAGGTAAAATTCGGTGTTCAGTGCTTTTAAGTGCGCATAGTTTTAATGACCCAAATCTCCCAGATTACTTTTCTTTCGAAGTCTCGTGGGCTTTCCACATGGCCCCGACCTTCGAGCCTTTCTACACCACACTATTCCAAATCCTCTAGAGTCACGAAGTCTTGGACTTCTGAAGTCCTAGTAATTCACGATTCACGTGGCCATGTGGACATGTACCAGGGACTTACACATGGTTGTTACACATTATTTTGGTCACTATGGTGATGTCTTAACAATGGTGTATTCAGGCTCCCAACAAGGACTTTTTGCCTAAGAAAAGAGGCTTTTGTCTCCTTCCAAAAACATATTTTTAAAGTGATTTCGCAGGCTGCCTATGGCCTAGGGTGCGAGAATCCCTCATTCTCGCAGGCCACCTTCACTTAGGGTGCGAGAATCCCTCATTCTCGCAGGCCACCTTCACTTAGGGTGCGAGAATCTCTCATTCTCGCAGGCCACCTTCACTTAGGGTGTGAACTTCTTGTAGTCTTCTCCATACACAGGGTGTGAACCTATTTTTAAACTTGGAAAGGGAAAGAGGTCTCAAAGGTTCTAGAAGGGAATCTTCTAGAAAATGAGTTGGCATTCATATGGTTGTCATTTTGCTGACTTCTCATATTTGATGGGATCATCCTCATCCATGTAACCATCTCTCCTTCTCCTATATATTGAAAGGTTTCTCATGGGAAAGGTTAAGAAAGATTGAATGAAGAATTGGTAAAAGAATTGTGTGAAGAACCCTGCTTGGACAGAAGATTGAAGACTCTAGTTGGTCTATCAAGAGGAATTGGATCTTCTTCATGCAAGTACAGAGAAAGTGTGTGTGTTGGAACCAAGGCTCACTAAAAGGAAGCTTGCAACATCAAGGAGATCAGGTTGTATCTTCTACTTTCAATTAATATGATATAGCGGCATGCCCCTTTCCCATAAAGTCACTCTTACTTTATTGTGTAATTCCTTGATCATATGCATAAGTTGACGTTGAATACATTTTTCTATCTTCACTTTGGTTGGTTTGTGTTGTCTTGGACTTGACCTCACGAGAGCACCGAAGTGGGAACAATAGAGACCTAAGGAAGCGATATAAAGGTATGTCACTTATTCCTTCCTATTAGCAGATTCAATGGTTACAACTTAGGGAAAGAGTTGTGTCCTGTCCTATTTTTTTCTAGATCCAGGTGGGTCTAGGGAGATATGTTAGTGTCTGCACCTACCGATTAGTATAATAACAAAATTGGCGACTCTACTGGGGATTCAACCCATTTTTTAGTGGTTTTTGGTGTTTTTCCTTGGCCATTTGCTCTTACCTTACCATTTTTTCATTTCTATCAATCTTTGAGTCTTGAGGAGACCCTGAGAGACTCTCTGGGTCCAGAGGTTCCTTCAAAAATTTTGTCTTTTTTCCAAATTTTTCTTAGTTTCAGAAATTCTCGTACTGAATCCTTCTGTAGCCTGCGAGAACCGCTAAAGTTTGCACCCAGCTTTTCAGTCTAGTGCGAACCTCCTGCACTCTGCTTGTGACTAGCCTATGAGAATGCTTCATTCTCGCACTGTACACCACTGCCTGCTTGCAAACCCATTTGAAAAATTTTGGGATTAAAGTTTTTTGTATGCTCAGATGCCCAGATTTGTATGTGTGTCTGAAAATAACTTCCTTTTCCAGTGATTGATTGTTTCTTGACTTTGGATTGTGTGAATGATTAGTCTTCAGAAATCGAAAGCTCTTCTTGTTCATTTTTTCTCAACTGTTATCTCTTGACCTTTTCTTAACAAGGATATAATCTCTGGTTCTGAAATCTGAGTGCTTGTTTGGTTGGGAGCCGATGATCGGTTCAAAAGTTGAGATTAATCGTCTTTCTCAATTGCTCATTACTTGGAAAATTTTTGCCCTCCTGCATTTGAAAAGACTACGCTTGTCAACTTGTTATTTTTGTCTTCATTGAAAGATTGGTTTGGGTTTTGATGTATATTACTTTTCATTAGTTGTTGGGTTTTCTTAGTTCCACCACTGTTGTGTGGTTTCTATTGAAAATTAAAAAATATTTTTTCTTTTTAAAGAAATTTTTTATTTGGAAAATATTGGCATTCAATTGTTGAAATAAAATGAATAGAGAATTGGCATTGGTCATGATTCGTTGATATTTCATTTCAAAGAAGATCGTATATCGTAGTTCGAGTTGTTCTAGAAAAATTCTCTTT
>JASDQU010589837.1:24067-54650 GCA_032191745.1 Picea mariana | reverse complement strand
ATCAAAACTTATATACAACAAATGCATGACAGAGCAAGTCAACAATGTATACAGAGCTTATGATCATGCCATATAAAAGAGTGAAAGTTATACCATTACAGTTGCTGAGGCTATGTCAATTTTGAATTGACAATTGTTGTAGCAGACTCGACATTTTTGAACAAAATTGAACCAGAAGTTCATTGCTTCTTGTCATTGGGTTGCACCTTTACATTCTAACCAGTGAGCTTTGCTACTTGGTTTTCCAAATCGTGGATTCTGGATTGCAAGGTCGGTACATCCAAGTAGTATCTTTCTAGCCATAACCCACACTTATCGCAAGGTGGAACAACAGGTTGAGTAGTCGAGGGTTTCGATGATTCACCGAGGGTTTCATGACGTAGTTTAATTCCAGGAAAATCATGATTATCCCGCAGACAAGGTGGAAAATTCTTGACAAAATCGTGAGGGGGTTTGTTACACAAGCCTTCCGAGTAAGGATACTCATCGGTAATAAAACGTTCGACTTCTGAATCTGAGTCTTCACTGAGCACGATAGGCTCTAATTTAGCAGGGGGTTTAGGCTTATTTCTCGCCATGCGATAGATTAACCTTGCATTTTTCTTGCTTTTCGAATTAGCACTAGTCTTATCTTTAGGCTTTTTGTTGGTGGGCTCATTAACTTCAACCTTTTTAGTCACAGTCATAGGTAAATTTGAAGGTGGGTCGGGTAAAGGTTTAGGCAACAAAACGCTGTAAGGTACAGGGGCAGGCTTGCTTTCGGTGACCACGGGCTTATCAACCTGTGGAGGGTTCAAGTCTTCAAAGCCATTACGGCTGAGAAAATTATCCCAACTATCACGACGTAACCCCAATTCATACACTATAATTATTTTAATCAACCCCAAATGGAAGAGGCTGGTATCAGCCAGGTTACGATTTTACCTTTTGGCCATTTTGAACAAACTTCTATGCAGATAATGTGGCATACTAAGTTCGAAACCCATAAAAACCATCAATAGACGAAGGTGAAACATGAAAACGAACCCGTACCTGCCCTCGCAAGTAATGAATTGCTTGATTATCATTAGGAGGACATGCTAGCGCAGCTTTAGCATTTTTGTAGGCAAACCCCTGTCGCATGAGCTCACTGTTCGAGATTAGAACAACAATGTCCACGGGACATCATCTATCTTGCAACTCTTCGACCATTTTTGTCCTGTAACAAGCAGGCTGGTTGCCGAGCTGAGAAACTGTTCAGTGATTTCAAGATGGACATCTCCAACTTTGGCTCGGCAGCCATCGAATGATAACGCAAATTGCCAAGCCACAGTGTGGTTATAACCATTGAACTTCTGTATAAACGGGAGCCACCCAAACTCTTCCAAGTCGCTATAAGCACCATCAAACATTAGTAGTGATTGGCACCCATTAGGCTTATCCCTCACGACAGGAGCCATGGCTTCTACTCATGATAGGGTTCAGCTTACACCACACAACATGCAGGAGTAAAAACAATAGGGTTTAACATCTTCAGCGCTCAAAGAGGAAAGGATTAACTACATGCGTGCGAAGGTGGTGGGAGAACCACCGCCATGTAGTGTATTAATGACTGAGTACAGCGCTCTCCCATCTGTAATTAACACATTAATTGGCCAACTCAAATTGGTGTACAACCATATCAACGTGCCATCCATCCAGCATCATATGTTATATTCATGCGCCAAGTGTATAGTTCAAACACTAACCAACGATCCATTGTGTCAATAAAACATTTCAAACCAATGTTAATTCAATCGTGCTGATGTATAGTTTGAAACTTTGATTTTTCAATGTAAAATCGAATTCATAAAACAATGTGCCAAGCATTGATTCGAACTATTGAAAGCACATTCAAATGTTTATATTTCAAAGTTTTTAGAACATTGCAACCACAAATATCATATGATCAATAAGTCAAGAGCTAATAGCAATAAGGATTAAAACATATAAGACCAAAATCAATCATGCCTTTTATGGAATCAGGCGTAACCAGTAAATCTTCATACTCAATGGCTCATTAATCAAATAGATCCAAATGCGCAATCAAGGTAAGAGTAGGCCAAAGGCCATAAGTTTGAAAGAATCTTTTGCAGTCATGTGATAAACCAATGGTCAAGTGTCCTTCAGCAAAATCAATAAAATACGATGATAGTCTAAACAATGAAAGAGGTGTTTTCACACTTTCAGTTGTGAAAACTGAATCGAAATCAAATTGTAAATGTCGCAAAAATGAAACAAATGTGTAGTTGCGCAATGCGACGATACTTTGTCGTTTAGAAGACAAGAGGTGTAGGCATCTTTTTTTAGAGAAATTAAAAAAAATGAGTTGGCTGCCAACAGGATCTCCAACCCTAGGATAACCAACCCATGACACTAACAAATAAGGTTAATTGGAAGTTGAAGGACACTAGAAAATGGTGTGATTTCCACAAAATCCCTTGGAAAAATACTTTTCAATGTCACTCCAAATAGTTGTTGTTGGATGAGACAAAATCCCTATGGTTAGATGTTGACTCATCATATAATTACAATCCAAAAAATAGAATACAGATCATTGATGCAGAACCTAGTGTCACCATAACTACCGCAAAAATTCATCTAGAGGAACTAGATGAGCCTGAAGAAGGGGAGCATATTTTCCACTCAGATATATGGGTAAAGGGAACCCCACTTCATTTCATTGTTGATAATGGTATACATAAGAACCTGATAAGTAGAGGTTTTCAAGAGATTGAAATTGACAATGACACAATTTCCTCATCCATACACCATTGTTTGGCTCAGCTAGGGATGGGACATTCGCGTCAATGAGCAATGTCACATGCACTATGACATCAAACCCTTCAAGGATGAGGTATTGTATGATGTTTCCACACTTAACGTTTGTGATGTTTTTCTAGGACAACCATATATGTGGAAACATCATGATGTTTGTGAATCTGGGCCCTATAGTGTCATTATTACTTTGGGATATCAACTCTACAGGGTATTGAAGGAAGTCCCAAATACTGCAGTCTCTTTGATCTATACGAAGTAGTGTAGAAATGTAGTTTCTTAAACTGAAATATTTTTCCTCTATATGGATCGATCAAAAGGTGACTAGAAGGTCACTGCAACCACCAAAACCTCTACATGGGGTCTCTTTGTCAAAAAAAAATAGGTGAACATTATAGTAGATGAGTACAAAGACATATTCTTCTTGCCTAGTAGGGTGCCTAGAACTATCAAGTAAAGAACCCAATTGATCTGACACCCGATGCTCCTCTTCCTAATGACCCTGTATATAGGTGTCTGTTGGAAGCTAGATATTTGTGTCATTTCATCGATATTTAAAACACAGTTTTGATGAAAAATAATTTTCATAGCTGCCTCTTTGTGTCTGCGACGACTTCAATTATGATTTTTGTTTGAAATATTTCTTGATTGGTTGTTGTTTGTTTTTGAGTTTGTTTTTAAAATATCTCGTTTACCCTTTTTAAATTTCATGATTGTTAAAGAATGAAATTGAAACAATCTTGGCCTAAACACATCATACAGATTCTAAGTTTCTCCTTGTCAAATTGAATGAGTTTTTAAAATACCTAATGATCCTAAGAGCCTTCAAAGGTATTGAGCGTATCATTTTGTGAAATGTTTCTTTACCATTAGGATATGATTTTATCACCTTTGGATCATGCCTTAATCATTTTTTTCAATTAGGGTTTTGATTTCCCCTTACCATTTCCACGATTTCTTTTGAAACAAAAACTTTGATATAAATTTAAATTTTGAATGCTATCCTTTGCTATCATATCACAGTCTAATCACTATTGTACATGATTGTTAGCCATACTTTGACCAATTACACCCTTGTAGTGCTGGCTTGAGCTTGGATTCATTGCATTGTTGGTGGTGCTTCATTTTGGGGTTAGGTTATGAATAGAGGAGGTGGTTTCTGATTACATTTTTCCTTCGGTTCAGGGTTCAATCAACACTCAAAGTGGTAGTCATGGTGGTCTTCTCCCGAAATCGTAGTTATCGGGACACCTCCGAAAATGAAAAACTCATCATTTGTATCGAGTGGTTTCAAACATGGGCTCCTCCTTGATATGCCTGATGGTATATTGTGACCAAGTCCATAGCCCCTGTGGTAAGGATAGAGACGAATGGCTCACATAAATTTCTCTCCCACGATGATGTTGTGGATGATCTCCCGGTCTATGGGTGGGTTAAGTTTATACAGTCATTTGAGGGATTTAACCTTGAAATTGCCCAAGATTTTTCCCATACCTTTGACGGTACCAGAGCCAAAATTGGTGATTTATAGTTACAAGTCAGTGAGAAATTGATTACACAAGCCACATGCTTCTCACGAGAAGGATATTGTTGGTTCAAGAATTTAATAATTGAAGGTATTCGTTGGCACCTATTAATGATTTCCAAGAAGTCATGCTATGATGTCAAAGGTACACCCATAAACTTGTTCAGTCCTCGATGGCATAGTTTATTATTAATTATCAATCAATTCATTACCTATGAGGGACGATATGGATTGGTTTTTATGTTTCATATACATCTGCTAATGGTTTTCTTAGGGTTTAGCCTAAACATGCCTTTTTACCCACTCAAAAGCATTCATAAAATGACTAGATTTTATCAGAGGCAAAACACTAATGTAGAGTCCAGTCTCTTTCATCATGTCTTGATTTGAATCTTGGTCATTTCCCATTTGTCAAAAGTAGGAGATAACTGGAAAAACTTCCTGGTTAGAAATGGTTTTGTTCCATTCACACCTGAACCAGTAAGCGATTCACCCCTATGTTTATACCAACCTACCATCCCTTTCCCATCGACTCACTCTCAGCAATACATTCATGTCGAATTGTAAGAAGACCCTATGGTATTTGCTGAAACCCCTGTTGGTTTTCATCAATCAACCAGAGACACACACTAGAGGCACAAATTCCCTAAAAAGTATTTAGAGGAGGTGTTGGATAAATTGAAGGTTAAGGTATTTGTTACTCCTATTCCTGGGAAATATTTGGTTGATATAAATGAAATTAAAACCAAGAAGAAGGGAAAACATAAAAAAAAAAGTGTTCAGGACATTGATTTCAAGAACAAAAGGAATGACCGAATCCTTTCCAGAATGTCCAGAAATCAATGTCACAACCACAAGAATCCTATCCCCACCATTGATATTGAAGACCCGATCTTCATTGATGATATCAATGTTGATTCAACTAAGATAAATTCACCCCAATATAACTTCGTGTCTAATTTTCCTCCTTTTTTAAAGGAACAAGAAGGTTTCTCAGGTATTCAGTATGATCTCCAAAAGATTATGGAACAACATAAACCTCTTACGTCAAACCGAACTCGTCCATTTCCAAATATAGAACATGTGTACTGTGAAAGTTGCTTTGACTGGATTCAAAGATATTATCGAGACATCCCTTACCTACATGCACAATTGAATCAAGTAATGACTCATAACTCAGTTTGGGAAAAGGAAAGTGATAATCTCAGAGCTAGCATCCAATCAAATTCGCTCAGGGAGAACAAATGTTTCAAGAGATCAGGAGATGTGATTATAAAAAACTCCACCAGTTTTAATGTTGTAAATTCAGATTTCTCTGATTGTTCCTTTTCAAAAATGTAATTGGTAAATACTTTTCTTGTAATTCACGATTGGATCTGTTTAAACAATAATTGATTTTGTTTTCATTTTGTTTTTATTTAGACCAGCTACAAAATCAAAGATTATGTAGCTTATCTTTTAATTTATTTATTTAATTGTTTTCTAATTTAGATTTTTTTTTTCTTTGTTCTCAGGTAAACAACAGATCAATGTGCAAAGATTAATAGAACGTGTCAAAAGTTGGGAATACAATGGACTTGTAAATTTTTGTTTTTGAAAAACAATGTTTTAATGATGTAAGTATTTTTGATTAGTGGTCTCAGGAAACTTATATTTATGGTTATTTTGTTTTAGTAAAGAATTTTTAGAGTAGATTTGTCTCTATCTCGCATGATATGAGGAACATACTAGGAACTTGTTTTAATAGCACTGCTTTCCCATGAATAAGGACAATTCCTCTTGGACCATCTGATGAACTTATTATTCTGAAACTATATGGGATACAATTTATTTTTTGGATTTTGTCTTTTTGTAGACTGTGCAATGTTATTATTGTTTCTCATATAATTTCTAGACATGAAACTTTATTTGTATTGATCTAGCTTTACACTGTTCTGCATGTGACTTTTCATATTGTGTTTTTATTTACATGGTTCATTACATTTTGGTGCTGTTAATATATGTGATTGATCGTCTATCTATACATCTTCAGTTTAGATATGATGCTGGGTAGTTGGTAATACGATTTGCTAAGAGTTGGAGTTTATTTCGCTTCCAACTATTGGACACTTTAAAGTCACATGAGAGAAAATCTATTTTTCTTTCTGTTATCATAGATCTGCTCCAAAATATAAAATATTTCCTTGAGTTGTTTCAGGAAATATCGTTCTTTCTTTTGTCATAGATTTATACTTGGCATAGGTTAAGTGGAGCTTATACAAACACAAAAAGACGAATCTATCTTAGTATTGATGATCAAATTCAGGTTAGTTAGTTTGTATTTTTTTTTATTTGTTAATTTGCGAATGAATAATGATTATATCATTTAAACGTTAAATGATTTTTCCATTATCGTTATATATTTTATAATATTATTCACTCATTATTTATTATTTTGTCATTAATACTACAAAAACCGCTTCCTTTATATTTGCATCATATCTTTCATCTATTACTCGAAAACAATTCTTTTCACGAAGCTTTATTTAAACCTTGTAATTGTATATATCTACTGTATATAAAACTACTATCATTTAAGTAATTATATTAGTGTGTTGATTAATAGAATTGTACGTTTAGTTAGTTTTACATATTTTAATTATACTAGAATTCTTGTTGGCTAACGAAGACATAAGACCTATTAGGGTAGATCATACGAAACAACTTGAGTTAAATAGACAACCCCGGTATTGATCTTCCCTTCTCGTTGATGGTGTGTCATAAACACTCGTCAACGAATGGTACTATAAGGAAGGCCTAAAATGCATTGATGGTATGAGGAGGCCATAAGACTCCCCAAAACAATCATTCTCATGTCATGACACATAGTCACTCAGACCCTAACATTATAATTGACCCAGATACTACGTCAGAATCTACACCTAACATTCCCACCAAGACAGTGACACCAATTCCTTAAGGGATTGATGCATAAGAAATTGTCCGCGAGTCAATTTTGAGAACTCAAAGTGCTTTTTCCCGAATCGTCAGGAGTTGGTTAGTCTGCTGTCTAAAATTGCCTGAGTGAGTGCCCATTCCAGAGCGCTCTCCATATTAGAAGGTTCGCTAGGGGTGAGTGCCCATATTACATAGCTACAGCTTTCCCAGACAGGTAAATCAACCTCTTGACACTGGTCTGCCTAATAAAAAATTAAGTGGTAATATCACCAACCCTTCTGAAGCATTGATCCTAGGTGCTGGGAGATCTAGTCTCCCACCATCCCCACATGGTTCTTCTCCACTCTCTTCAAGAGAAGAATCCTTGGAAAAAGGAAGTTCTTTGTCTGAACAATCCCAAAATTCATCTCCACCAGCTCCCATGGATAACCAAAATAATCCTGCCAGACCTTGGCTCGATCAATATGTCATGGTAGTACCTGAACCCCAACACCCATTATCCAAACATTTGCAAAAGTGGTTACCCAAATTTGACCCAGATTCGAAGCAATTAGTTAAGGATCATATCACGAAATTCATGTTAGCTGTTAGGCTCCAGAGCATCGAACACGAGGATTTTGTGTGTAGGTTATTCCCTTACACTTTTGAGGGAAATGCCTCAACCTCGTATTTTGCACAACAACCCCAAACCATCATTTCTTGGGATAAGTTTGAAACCTTCTTTCTACAAAAAATTGGAGATGATAAATCTCTGGAATTTATGGTAATGGAGCTTTCTAGTATGAAAATGAACCCTAAATAAAATGTTAATTATTTCAACTAGAGATTCCTCATACTAAAAAATAAAACCCCTATAGATTCGATGCCTACAGAAAACTTGACTTTTGAGTACTATACTAAGGCCCTACATAACAATATAGATATATGGGTTAAAAGGTCCAAAAAGAACATATTATTAGAATCCTTTGAGGAGGCTATCCTTATCGAGAATGACATTCTTAGTTTAAAAGATAATTCAAATGTTGAGGCTGAAACAACCTCCTATTCTAAAAACAAAATTGAAATTCTCACTAGAACTCCTCAAAGTAAAAGTCAACAAGAGACTTTAGACTTGGAAAGTTTGTAGAAAGATTTCCATAAATTATCCAATTAGGTCATAGACTTAAAAAGATATGTTGATGAAGCATCTACAAGTAAAGGAATTTTTAGACCACCTTTCAAGAAACCTTTTCCTCCAAACAGACCAAACCTAACCACATAAGGTTTGAACTTTGAAGGACTACAATATGATTTACAAGCAGTACTAGAAGCACATGATAATGTTATTTCTGTATCTCCTGAAAATCAAGATGACCCGAGTGAATAAGAAACACCCAATGAGGACTCATATCCTCCCATTTTTGGACATTTGTTGGATAACATCTTCCAAACAAATTTCAAAACATTCGATCCATATAACACTCAAAGTGAGGTACAAAAAAATTTCCACCCGAAACAAGTAGGAATATGGTATCCAAACAACCAAAACAAATTGAAACTAAACAAAATCCTATTTCCCAATATTTAGAATATGATTTGGTTGAAGATCTTAAAAAAACGAGGGCAAATATATCAGTTTTTGAATTGCTTAAATTCTCTCTTATCCTACAGAAAATGCTCCAAAGCATAGCTGAGACTAATAAAAAGAATGATCCTATGAGTAGAAAATCAGCAGAAAATGACCCAAATAAAACAAAAAATGTCTCTGGTAAAAAATCATCTGAAAATCAGAATAAAGGGGAGATATCAGAGAAAACTGTAGGAAATTTAGATAAGACTATTTTAGGTACAACCATAAAAAATCAGCAGACTTATGTCGACTCATTGCGAAAACATGTATTGCCTTTCTTGTTAACTTTTAAAATTTTCAATTGAAATGTACATAACTGCATGGTTGATTCTGACGCCTGATCAAATGTAATGCCTCTATCTATGTATCGAAAAATTAATGATGAAATCAAACCTTTTGATTTAAAAATCATTCAGTTAGACATAACTAATGTCAAGGTTATTGGTGAACTCAAGAATGTATTGATAAGGTTGTCATCTAACCCAAAGGTTCACCAACTAATTGATATAATTGTTGTTGATATTCCAGAAGTCTTTGATTTATTTTTGAGTAGATATTGGTTAGAGCAGTTACATGTTTATTTTCCTACGGATTGGTCTCATTTGTGGTTGCTAGAAAATGGCCGGCCTAAGAAGATCAGGATAAACAAAGAACGTTACCTAAGGTACACTGTTATAGATTTGAATGATCCCAATGAGCCTTTTACTACCGCTGTAAATACAATTGAGGCCTAGGGAATGAACCCTTTTTTTGGAAATTTCATGACTGAAATATCCTCTATCACCAACCTAGAACAACAATCTGAAATTTCATCCTATACTTAGATGACATCTCTGAAAAGTTAATTGAACATTGTTGATGACGAAAAAAATATGGTCATTATACTTTGATGGATCTAAATCCTGGGAAGGGGCAGGTGCTGGTTGTGTATTGATCGACCCCAAAGGTAATAAAACATTTATTGCTTGTCGATTAGAATTTGAATGTACTAATAACACAACAAAATATGAAGAACTCCTATAAAGACTAAAGAAAGCACTGGATCTTGACGTACAAAACTTGGTAGTATTCGGCGATTCTAAAATTGTAGTCAAGCAGGTAAAAAACATTATTCATTGTTGATCACCTCACCTAAAAAACTACCAAACCAATATGGGATTAATACGTAAATTTTTCTCTTTTAACATAAGTTCCAACCCCAGGTCTAGTAATTCAAAAGCTAATTTATTAGCTAATGTCGCTTCAAAATTATTACCTGTTGTAGGTCTTTCCCCTATTGCATTTTCAATTGAATTGTTATTTAGGCCATCGATTCATAATAACATCAAAAATTGGTGAGTGTTTGATGACAATAAACAAATCATCAATTTTTTTCATATGGAGGACACTTTCCAAGACATGGTAATCGATGAAAGCACCTACAATGAAAACCTCCAAGATTTCACATTAATATACGATCCCTGTTCTGCGGAGATATCATCCGATATGGTAAACTCTATCAAAAAAATTGTTGTCATATTGGAAATTTTATGATTTGCATGACAAGTTTAGGGGAGTGGTAAATTGAAAAACGAACAGTTCTTCAATACTGTATGAAGTTATAAATTTAGGAACACAAGATAATCCTCAAAATATCAATTTGGGCAAAGGGTGTTCTAAATGAGAGAGATATACATTCATAAAATTGTTCAAAGAATTCAAATATGTGTTTTCTTGGACATATGATTATCTAAAAACTTTTGATCCAAACATAATACAACATGTAGTTCCCATGAAGCCCCAAACCCAACCTTTTAAGTGAAAACTTAGAAAAATGCATCCTAAATTAGCACCCACAGTAAAAAATGAGCTAAAAAAATTACTCATCGCCAAAAATTATTTTTCTAGTTCGACATACTCAATGGGTATCCAAAGTATTCCTGGTAAGAAAGAAAAATGGGGAAATTCGACTTTGTGTCAATTTTCGTAATTTAAAACGAGCCTCTGATAAAGACAATTACCCCATTCCCCAATGGAATTTTTTTTTTCAATTAGTGTCTGGTTCTGAAAGGATATCCTTATTATATGGTTTCTTAGGGTATAACCAGGCCCTTATGTCTCCATCAGATCAGTTGAAAACCACTTTTCGTATCCCATGGGGAACTTACGCCTATAGAAAAATGCCTTTATGATTGAATAAATCCGAGGCCACCTTCCAAAGGGAAATGTACATTGATTTTCATAGCCTTATCAATCAGTTAGTTGTTGTCTACCTGGATGATGTCACTGTCTTTTCAAAGAACAAAAAATATCACTTGTCGCATCCTAGGGCTGTGTTAGAACGATGTCGTGAGTTTTGTATTTCACTCAATCCTAAGAAGTCAGTGTTTGCAGTAGAGTGAGGAAAAATATTTAGATTTATAGTCTCTAAAGATGGAATGATAGTAGACCCCAAATGAACCCAAGCCATTTCCAACCCTCCTCCACCTTCTAACAAAAATACAATGCAATCCTTTCTGGGTAAAATAAATTTAGTTAGACGTTTTGTTCCATGTTTTTTTGAGATGGTTAGACCTCTGGAAAACCTGAACAAAAAGGATGTTATATACAAATGGGGATCACAAGAGAATCAATCTTTTAATTCCATTAGAAAATATATGACCTAAGCTCCCTCCTTGATGAGTCTTGATTTCTCCCAGGATTTCACGTTGTATACCTTTGCATTGGAGAAATATTATGCTGTTGTGCTCACATAGAAAAATGTTGAAAACAATGAAATACTTATTTTATTTATGAGCTCCACTTTTAAAGATGCAAAATTAAATTACCCCGCAATAGATCAACATGAATACACCATTTTCAAAGTAGTTAAACATTTCAAATCTTACCTTTTGAAGACTAGGATAAGAGTCGGTGTTCCTTACCCTACTGTAAGAAATTTGTTAGTGCAGAAGGAACTAGAGGAGAAAAGAGAAAATTGAATGACCTCCCTTCAGGAGTATGATCTCAAAATAGTACCTGCACAATTTTTTTGAGGTCAAGGCCTTTGCAAATTGGTATCTAATTCTGTTGAAAATTTAGAAAATCAAATGATAAAACCAGCTGAAAATATGCATAACGAAACAAAAATCTATTGTATACAAAATGTGCCTAATTCATGGTATGGGGATATTAGATTTTATTTGCTGCACGAAACTGCTCCTCATAACCTTGATACGAACAATAGGATATCACTAAGGCTTAGATATACATATTTTCAATTGATTAATGATATATTGTTTCGTAAGAATTTTGATGGTGTTTTTCCATGTTGCCTAGAAAAAGAAGAATCTAAAAAGTTGTTAACTGAATTGCATTTTGACGATGTCGGGGGTCATTTTGGTGGAGATATGAATGACCAAAAAGTACTTAGGGATGGCTACTATTGGACCACCTTATTTAAATATGCTCACACTTTGGATCGCAAATGTATAATCTGCCAAAAGGC
Source organism: Picea mariana (assembly GCA_032191745.1). Classification (NCBI taxonomy): domain Eukaryota; kingdom Viridiplantae; phylum Streptophyta; class Pinopsida; order Pinales; family Pinaceae; genus Picea; species Picea mariana. The sequence continues at coordinate 42,317 of JASDQU010589837.1, read as the reverse complement.
TGTAGGACAGGTCAAGAAGGTTGCATTTCCTTTTCAACATGTTACGGTAGACACACCATTTCAATAGTGGGGCCTAGATATTATATGACCAATTAATCCACCTTCCTCACAACAACACAAGTATATCCTTACAAAAAAAAAATATTTTAGAAGGTGGTCTGAGGCTTTACCATTAAAGGTAGTAAACACGAATCAGGTAGTTTTGTTTTTAAACTCTCATATCATCACTCATTTTGGGATACCTGAATGTTTAGTTTTCGACAATGCTTCTTATTTCTCTTCCCTGGATATGAAAGTCTTTTCTTTATAAAAATGTATTAATATAAAATACTTTGCCAGTTATTACCCCCAAGGAAATGGTTTGGCTGAGTTAACAAATATAAATATGATCAAAATAATAAAAAGAATAGTGTCGGAAAACCATAAAAATTGGCACAATGCGTTATATAAGGCACTTTGGGATGATAGAGTCACTCTGAAAGATTCCATTGATAATTCTCCTTTATTCCTCATTTACAGAAGAGAAGTCATCCTTCCTCCACACGTCTTACTCTCTTCTCTGCAATTATCTCATAATGTTTAGGAAGAAGAATGTCCCCCTTTAGAGAATCAGATAAACGCTTTACTAAAAATGGAAGAAGTGAGGACACAAGCAAAACAAAAATTAGATCAGCATCAACAAATTGTTAAAAGATGGTTTGATACAAGTTGATCCTCAGAAAGAAATTTTAATGTAGGGGATTTGGTCCTCAAATGGGACAAAGAACACGAGAATAAAGAAGAACATACTAAGTTTCAAAACCTGTGGTTGGGGACTTTTGTCATTTTAGAGAAATTGGGTCCTCGTTCTTTTCGTTTGCACAACATAGAGGGATATCCAAACACTTTTCCAGTGAATGGCCAGTCTCTTAAGAAATACTTCACCTGAGAAAATCAGAATTACCCCTGTAAATATCCTTAGCTTTTATATTTCTTTTGTTTAGATTTTTTTTATTTTTTATTTTCTTTTGATGCTTTTTGGGTTTCCTTAAGAATTATTTCTGAATCATAATTCGTTATTGAGGGGAATCAGATATTTCACTAACATCAGTTGAAACAATTCAATGCATCTACACATTAAGTTCTTAACTCAGATCAGTAATCTATAAGAAATCTATTCTAGAAGTCTTTGGCAAATCATTGTTCCCGGTTTTTTGTTGACATCTTAGGGAAATGCGATTATCTTTAAAACTTCTTACGTTGTCCTAGTTACAATGAAATCAAATTAAAGCACTTACCCATCCTTGAGATGATTTCTTAATTGAAATCTAAATGTCCAAATCATGATGAAAATTATCAGTTCTTAAAAAAGATCAAGAAACAATATTAATGATCAATCCTATGATTGCCTGGCTATGAATTCTTTAGTATCACCCCACTCTCTCATTATCATGAAGCTTATAATTTTTTTATAAATGATTATAGAGAGTTGGAAACACTTTAATGTGTGGAAATTGTGTTTAAACCCGTCGGGATATTGAACAGGTCTGTTGGCAGTGGGTAAATGCACACATGATACCAAGACAACTTCATCGGAGTACTGAACAGGCCTGCTAGTAGTGAAGCAATGTCAGGTTCAAGATCCTTCAGGTATGTTTTTTAAATTGATCATATATCAATATATTTTTATCATAGATTGACAAATTTTTGGATGGGATCGAAGTATTTGAGAGGGTTAAATGACATCCCTGTCAAGGCTATAAATGCCTGCTGACAGTAGTTGGCCTGTCAATGGTATTGGAGTTACTTGTATAAATATCATTACCTTTTTGATCGAATTGAAATTTCGGATTACAATCTTCTGGCAGAACTTTGTTAATTTTTTAAGTTGATGTCAAAACCCTTGATCTGTTTCATAATTGTTTTTAGTGACTATTCAATTTATGTATTCCTTGATATGAAGTTTGATGATGCAGAGATAACTACTTCTCCTAGTGATTCGCCATTGTTGGAAGCCAGATATTCATGTAGTTTCATCGATATTTAAAACACATTTTTGACAGAAAATAATTTTTAATAGATGCCTCTTTGTGTCTGTGAGGACTTCAATTATGATTTTTGTTTGAAAAATCACTTGATTGGTTGTTTTATGTTTTTGAGTTTGTTTTTAAAATCTCTCATTTACCCTTGTTCAATTTCATGACTGTTAAAGAATTAAATTGAAACAAGCTTGGCCTAAACACATCATACAAATTCTAAGTTTCTCCTTGTCAAATTGAATGAGTTTTTAAAATGCCTAATCATCCCAAGAGACTTCAAGGGTATTGAGCATATCATTTTGTGAAATGTTTCTTTACCATTAGGAATTTTTTCATTTAGGGTTTTGATTTCCACTTACCACCTCCATGATCTCTTTTGAAACAAAAACTTTGATATAAATTTAAAATTTGAATACTATCCTCTGTTATCATATCATAGTATAATCACTATTGTACAAGATTGTTAGCCATGCTCTGAACAATTATACCCTTGTCCTATTGGCTTGAGCTCGCATTCATTGCATCATTGGTGGTGCTTTGTTTTGGGGTTAGGTTCTCAATAGAGAAGGTGGTTTTCAATTACATTTGTCCTTTGGTTCAGGGTTCAATCAACACCCAAAGTGGTAGTCATGGCGGTCTTCTCCCGAAATAGTAGTGATCGGGCCACCTCCAAAAATGAAAAACTTATCATTTGTATCGGGTGGTTTCAAACACAAACTCCTCCTTGCTATACCTAATGGTATATTGGGACCAATTCCATGGCCCCTGTGGAAAGGATAGAGCCGAATGGATCACATGCCCTGCTCTCCCACGATGATGTTGTGGATGATCTAGCGGTCTATGGGTGGGTTAAGTTTATACATTTTTATTAGGGATTTAACCTTGAAATATCCCAATATTTTTCCCATACCTTCGACGATACCAAAGCCAAAATCAATGATTTACAGTTGCAAGTCAATGAGGAATCGATTTCACAAGCCACATGCCTGTCAGGAGAAGGAGATTATTGGTTCAAGAATATAAAAATTGAAGGTATTCCTTGGCACCTATTAATGATTTCTAGGAATTCACACTACGATGTCAAAGGTACACCCATAAACATTTTGAAGCCTCGATGACACAAATTATTATTAATTATCAAGCAATTCGTCACCTGTGAGGGACGATATGGATTGGATTTTTTGTTTCATATACGCATGTTAATGGTTTTATTAGGGTTTCCTAAATAGGCCTTTTTACCTACCCAAAAGCCTTTAGAAGATGGAAAGATTTTATTAGAGGAAAAAACCTAATTCATAGTCCAGTCTCTATCATCATGTCTTGATTCAAATCTTGGTTGTTTTCCACTTGTCAAAAGCTGGGGATAACTGCAAAAAATTCCTAGTTAGAAATGGTTTTGTTCCAATCACACCTGAATCGGTAATAGATTCACGCATATCTTTAGACCAACCTACCATCCCTTTCCCATCAACTCACTCTCTACAAGACATTCATGTCGAATTGCAAGAAGACTCTGTGGTATTTACTGAAACCCGTGTTGGTTTTCATCAATCAACCAAAGACGCACACTAGATGCACAAATTCGTCCGTAAAAATTATTTAGAGGAGGTGTTGGATAAATTGAAGGTTAAGGTCTTTGTTACTCCTATCCCTGGGAAAGATTTGGTTGATATAAATGAAATTAAAACCAAGAAGCAGGGCAAACATAAAACACAGAGGGTTCAAGATATTGATTTAAAGAACAAGAGGAATGGTCGACTCCTTTCCAGAATGGCCAGGAATCGACATCAAAACCACGAGAGGCCTATCCCCACCATTGATAATGAAGAACCAATCTCCATTGATGATACTAGTGTTCATTCGACTAAGATAAATTCACCCCAATGAGACTTCATGTCTAATTTGCCTCCTTTTTTAAAGGAACAAGAAGGTTTCTCAGGTATTCAGTATGATCTCCAAAATATTATGTAATAGGGTAAACCTCTTACTTCAGACCGAAATCATCCATTTCCATATCTAGAACAGGTGTACTATGAAATTTTCTTTGACTGGATTCAAATATACTATTGAGACATCCCTTACCTACACGCTCAATTGAATCAATTAATGACTCAAAACTCAGTACTGAAAAAGTAAAATGATGATCTCGAAGCTAACATCCGATCAAATTCGCTCAGGATGAACAAACGTTTTAAGATATTGGGAGATGTGATTATAAAAAACTTCATCAGTTTCAATGTCTTTGTAAATTCATATTTGTCTAATTGTTCCTTTTCAAAATCCTAATTGATAAATACTTTTCTTGTAATTCATGATTGGATCTGTTTAAATAATAACTGAATTTGTTTTCATTTTGTTTTTATTTAGACCAGCTACAAAATTGAAGATTCTTTAGCTTGTCTTTTAATTTATTTATTTAATTGTTTTCTAATTTAGATTTTGTTTTTCTTTGTTCTCAGGTAAACAACGGATCAATGTGCAAAGATTAATAGAATGAGTCAAAAGTTGGGAATATAATGGACTTTTAATAACTATTTTTTATTAATGGTCCCAAAAAACTTATATTTATAGTTATTATGTTTTAGTAAAGACCTTTTAGAGTAGATATATCTCTATCTTGCATGATATGAGGAACAAACAAGGAACTTGTTTTAATAGCATTGCTTGCCCAGGAATAAGGGCAATTCCTCTTGGACCTTTTGATGGACATATTATTCTTAAACTATATGGGATACAATTTACTTTTTGGATTTCATCCTTTTGTAGATTATGCAATGTTATTGTTGTTTCTCACATAATTTCTGGACATGAAACTTTATTTGTATTGAACTAGCTTTAGACTGTTCTGGATGTAACTTTCCATGTTGTGCTTTTCTTTACATGGTTCATTATATTTTGGTTATGTTAATATATGTGATTGATCGTCTATCTATAAATATTGAGTTTACATCTGATTTTGGGTAGTTGGTAATACCATTTGTTGAGAGGTGGAGTTTATTTTTCTTCCAGTTATTGGGCACTTTAAAGTCACATGAGAGAAAATCTATTTGCCTTTTTGTTATCATAGATCTGTTCTGAAATATAAAATATTTCCTTGAGTTTTTTCAGGAAATATCGTTCTTTGTTTCGTCATAGATTTATACTTGACATAGGTTAAGTGGAGATTATACAAACACAGAAGGACGAATCTATCTTAGTACTCATGATCAACTTCAGGTCAATTAGTTTGTATTTTATTTGATTTGTTAATTTTTGAATGAATAACGATTATATCATTTAAACGTTAAATGATTTGCCCATTATCATTGTATCATTTATAATCTTATTCATGCATTTTTTATTATTTTCTCATTAATAGTAAAAAAAATATTTCCTTTATCTTTGCATCCTATTTTTCATCCATTACTCAGAAACAATTTTTTTCACAAGGCTTTATTTAAACCTTGTAATTGTATATATCTACTGTATATAATACGACTATCATTTAAGTAATTGTATTAGTGTGTTGATTGATATAATTGTACATTTAGTTATTTTTACATATTTTGATTATACTAGAGTCAAAGTTGGCTAATGGAGCCATCAAACCCATCAGGGTAGATCATACCAAACGACTTAAGTTTAATAGACAACCCCAGTCTAGATATTCCCTTCTCATTGACAGTGTGTCATAAGTGCTCGTCAGCAGTGCTCTATTTTGGAGAATGAAGAAATACAATTCTATATCCAAGATCTAATTTTGAAGGGCCACATCAGATCCATATCCTCACCTTGTGGGAGCCGAATTGTTCTAGTATAGAAGAAGGATGTGACATGGTAACTTTTTATTGATTACAGAGACATGAATAAGATCACAGTCAAGAACTGGTACCCAATTCCATGGATTGATGATATTCTTGATCAACTCAAGGGAGCCAAGTTTTTTAGTAAAATTGATCTGAAGTCATTTTACCATCAGGTGTTGATTGACAAAACTATTGTGTGGAAGACAACCTTCAAATCCAAAGAAGGCCTCTTTGAGTGGTTGATCATGCCTTTCACATTCACTAATGCCCCAACCACATTCATGTAGATGATGGATGATATATTATCATCATTCACAAACTCCTTTGTGGTTGTATATTTGGATGGCATTCTCATCTTCAAAAAAACCTTAGGAGGAAAATTTGGAGCATATTCAATAAGTATTGGTCACCCTATTACAACAAAAGTTATATTCCAATTTGGAGAAGTGTTCCTTTGACATGAAGAGAATCGAATATTTGGGATGTATCATGGATGCACAGGGTGTACATGTTGATCCATCCAAGATCCAAGTCATCCATGATTTTCCTGCCCCAAAAACAGTGACCGAGCTCTGCATCTTCTTGGGCCTTGCTAACTTCTACCAGTGGTTTGTGTTGGGGTTCTCTCATATCACATGGGCTCTAAGACAAGTGACCAAGGGTGGCACGAAGGCCAATTTTGTGTGGTCCATGCCCCAAAATAAAGCATTCGAGGATCTAAAATCTCACCTCTTCTCAACACCAGTACTCATTCTTGCATACACACAATGACCATTTGTGATTGAGACAGATGCTTTAGATTATGCTATCAGTGCAGTCCTCACTCAATATGGACATCCGATAGGATTTCATAGTGAAACTCTATTTGATGTTGTTCTCATATATCCCACCTATGACAAAGAGATGTAATCCATTGTGTCATCATGTCGATAGTGGAAGCATTACAGTCTGTAGAAGGAAACAATCATCCACACTTATCAAGAACCTCTGCAATTCATGCAGGGACAAGAAAAATTATAAAATGAGCACCATCAGAAGTGGTCCATGTACCTGCAAAAATTCCACTTGAATATCAAGTACAAGGAGGGTAGCAAAACCATGTCATATATTACCTCAGTTTCCCATGGTGGCAGTGCTAACCATAGTTCTCAACTCATGCGAACATGAGACATCTAGATGGCCACAACTATAGAATAATGAATCTAAATTTTCTACTTCCTATCAAACATTGAGCATAAGAAAAATAATTCCCAAATTTCATCTCCAGGATGGGTTATTATGCCATATGAGCCACCTTTCTGTTCCTTCAAGAGAACATGAAAAACTAATCTGGGAAGCTCATTATAGTCAGGAAATGGGACATTTTGGTGTATAATAGATAGTGGTAGTACTACATAAGCATTTTTATTGGCCGAAGCTTCGAAAATATGTTTGCAAGTACATACAATATTGCACTACCTACACCATTTCCAAGCCTACCATAAGAAAAGGGGCTATACACCCCTCTTCCAAGTTCCTACTCTAGAGAGGCCTTGGAAATCCATCTCCATGGACTACATGTATGGTCTGCTTTCAAACAAGGATTGGAATGACTGTGTCTTCATGGTTGTCGATTGATTCTCTAAGATGAAAATTTTGGCACCCTGTAAGAAGAGAATCACAGTTGAGGCCACCACCAATATCTTCTTCACACATGTTTGGGTTCATTTTGGGATACCAAAAACTATTATCTTCAATTTAGATAGTATTTTCTTAAGCACCTTTTTGTCTATCCTATGGTTGATGATGAACACCAAGCTGACTAAATCAACTTCCTTCCACCCATAGACTGATGGAAAAACAAAGGTAGTCAACATGATGATTTTCCATATCTTGTGAATGTATAATTCCAAACATCCATGGACATCAAATGAAATCATTCCTTATGTTCAACATAGCTACAATATATCCCTCCAAAAATCTATTGGCCACAACTATTTTTAGGTGTGCTTTGGGTTTAAACCATTGACTCACATTGGCGTAGCTCTTCCCCTTGCAGCTACATAGGAAGAATCCTCCCATGCTTAGACATAGGGTGATTGGGAAACCAAATTTTTTGAGAACACTCATCACATCCAACAAAAAGTTCTTGATATTGTGTAGAAATCCAATTCCAAATACAAGTAGCACCACAATCAACATCGAGTACCACACAAATTTTAGGTGGGAGATAAGTCTAGTTGCATTTGCAGAAAGAGTGCCTCAAATGACCCCATTGGAAGTTGCAGACACTCTGATACAGGACTTACACCATCGTGAAGGCCATGGTCAAGAATTATTTTGAATTAAGTATTCCTCATTTACTGGGATTGCACCTGATATTTAATGTGGAACTGCTCCGACCATATTTTCCACCTCTCCTAGACACTTTGGATGTGGCTGAGAATTTTCCCCTACATAAATAAATCCTTCCTATATCGAAAATGAGAAATTTGATCAGATCATGGATACTGAGAGAAAGGACACCCACCATCAGACTATCAAACTCTATCGGGTTGTCAAAGCAGGGTAGTTTCTTCATCAAGGAAAGTATCTCAGCAAGAGTTAGGTTCAACAAAAGTTTCCTCATCTTATGTAGGAACTTGACGCAATGGAGACCATTTCTTCCTAAAGGAGGAGAAATGATCCAGGTGGATATTGGTGGCCACCCACCTATTCCACTAGATATAAGCCCAATTTCCATTTTGGCAATTTTTTTCTAGCTCTCCAGGTCTTAAATTTCTAAGGTCATTTTGAGGGTGTAAAAAACATTTTTTGGGCCCTCCATAGTCACCCTATTGACAAATTCAAAGCATGATAGAAACATGTGTAGTCCTTGGATATACCTTTCCAACGGGCTATCATGTACCTAAAACATACATCATATGCAAAATTTACGACCCCGAGAAGTTGATGTAGCAACTTACCCCATCGGGGCCCACATGACTTTTAACGCTTCATCTCCTAGGGTTAGGTTTTTGGATGTTTATGGTTTTATAATTTTTGATTTATTTAAAAAAAATCCTTGGGAGCCTCATTATAACCATCTTCTAGCAAATGATCATAGCCAACACATCTCTTCTTAGAGACAAGCTACCACCATTCTAGTTAGCTTGTGTGATTTTTCATTTTACAGTCCTTTATATTTTAGACAGTCATTAATAAAATATGAACTTTTCAATATTATTGTGTTACTTTCCGTATCTATGTGTAATTATTTTTTATTTCTTTGTTATATCATTGCCTTCATATCATTCCCAAAATAATATGGATCATTCCCTCAAGGAGGATTTCTACCCTATCAGAAACTACGATGACCAATACATGAGAATGGCGACTCTGAGTTAAAAAATGAGACCAGACAGTGCTTAAGTACACTAATATCTTTGATATCTTGTACCCAAATCTGGGTATCAAATACTTTGAGAAACCCCTAGTTTTGAGGTACCATAGTGGTCTACACATGTACATCCAAAAATACATTGATTTCTTGGACATCTCCTCACTGGGAGCTTCTTATCAATACGCAATCAAAATTAAGAAAAAATTCAAGAAGAAGAGTAAGTGGGAGCTTGGGTTTGAAAATATGCCATAACAAAAGAATGGAAAAGGAAACTCTAACTCACATACAAAAGGACATATCAAGGAATACCAAACTCAAGAGAGTTATTCCAGGCCACAAAAAAAAAAGGGTAATGGGGAGTCTAAGAAAGACGCTGGAAAGTGGTGTGAGTTCCACAAAATCCCCTATCACAACACCAATGAATGTCGCTCGAAATAGTCATTCCTGGCATATATTAAAGAAAAGGAGTTAGAACTTTAATCATATTGTGAATCAAAATAGGCAAAGTGGATCATCGATGTATAATCGACTACTATCATTCCAACCAAAACAATCGAACCAAAAGAACTAGAAAAGCCTGAGGAGGGGTTTTGGCACTCGACCAAGTTTTGAGAGATCCTTGGTCAAGTTCGACCATTTTGGACTTCGAAAACCTGTCGAAGGTGGAGCACAAGACAAGGCAGAGATCGTGGGATCTTGGCCCCTTTTTGAGTCCTTTTTTGGATTTGGGAATATGTAACGGGTATGGGAATGTAGGCCCATGGGTTTACCCATTCTTAGGCCTATTTTGTAATATATAAATAGATGTCTAGTTGATGTAAGGAAAAGAGAAGAGGCATCTATGTGATGTTGTGCTAAGTGAAAGTGTGGCTTGTAAATGCTTTGTGCATACTGTGATTGACTTGCAAAGATAAGTGCAAGTGGTTGTACTAGACTGTGAAGGGATTTGTGTTGTAACCTAAGGAAGGAGGATCTAGTGAGGTCCACAGATCTCTTGTCCTATGTGGAGTAATGTTTTTGTGGCTTTGTGCATGTATCTGATTGAAGAAGATAATAAATAAGAAGATTTGGTGGGCGTAGCCCTAGGGTGTAGGTGAACCACATATATGCTATGTTTCTCTACTTTGTGCGATGTGTTGGTATACTTATGTGTTATCTACTAAGTGCTCGACATAGATAGATAGATAGATCTATTTATACTTTGTGCTTATGATGAATCTGGATGCTAGATATGACCTTTGTGAACTTTCTTACTTCTTTAATATGATAGATATTATATAATTCCTTATGCTAAGTGCTTAGATACATTAGATCTGGGTGAATACTACGATGCTTTGTTTTATCTGTAGAGTAGATATTGGTTAAATATTGATGAAGGTTTACTACTGAGTGCTCTATTAAATACTAGAATCATAGATCTGTGTCCCAACTAAGGTTGCAGACATCTGAGTCCTGCAACCACCCCTTCCTCTACCTCGGGTGAGACTTCATATTCTTCGCAGGTGTTGCTGAAATCGCCGGTAGTTAGGGTTTTGTTGGTGTGTTGTTGTAGCATTGAACCCTGAGTCTATCCCTATGCCAAAAAAATGGTTTCGTTGCTGGGACTGAAACTGTGATTTCTGGGAACTTAGGAAGAAGAATATTTGTGCAAAGATTCAACCTGAAACTAAGAAAGCCCTGTGTGTAGATCTGTTTCCCTAGTGTGCAACATTCTTCTTGACTTGTGAACCTTTGTGCCAAGAAAAGAGGTTAGACCTGAAGAAAAGAGGTAATATTTGCAAGCATTGTGCTCTGATAAAGGTAAGAATAGTGAAAAGTTCGATATCTGAAAGCTTTGTGCTCTGTAGAAGTAAGACAAGAGGAAAATTTTGTTTCTAAAGCATGGATCTAGGTATTTTTTATAGATTTTGTCCTAGCTAAAAAATTAGGGTACTAGTAGATGAAAGAAGGTTTGACATGAGTAGATCTAATAAGAATAGTGAAAGATATGTTATACCTATGTATCAAAATAATATTTGGACTAACAAGTGGATGGAAGATCCTAGAAATAATTTTTTGTAGGTTAGCTAACATGATCTTGGTGCACAGTTCAAGAAAGGTTGGAGATCATTTAAAAGAAAGAGAGGATTAAACCTCCATTACAATTGCAGAAAACTAGAACATCTTGCTAAGGAATGCCCTAGGAGAAGACCTAGTTGTATTTGTTGTAAAGATATGTACCATGAAGTATTAGATTTCCCTAGAATTATTGCTAAAGTTGAAAGAATGAATTTGAACCAAGAAAACCCTAAGGGAAATCCATAAACTAAGATTATGGCTGAATCCCAAAAAGAATCAGAGAAAGTATTGTTACATATGAGAGAAACCCTAAATGACCACCGACATGTCAGATTATCATAGATATTCAAAGAAAAAGAATGCATTGAAGAAAGATTAGGAGACTTCGACATTGACTATGTTCTGGATGAGGAAACACAGGTGAATGTTATGACAGAAAGAACCTGAGAACTTTTAGTAAAGCCTGTTATGGTTCCTTCACTAGGTGGAGCAATATAGATGTTGGGGACATTATAACCATTAGACCAATGCTCTAAATGGGTAGAAAGGAATTTATGACCAAACAGGTTGCCATCAGACCATTGGGACCATGCCATAATGGAAAGAACAAAGTTCATGAAGGCTTCATACCCATTGCAAGCGACCCATTGCCGAGTTACCTATTTATGCCGTCACACCATGCACCGAGAACACTTTTGTTAACTAAGAATTTGAGCCCATAGACTAAGTTGATCTTTCATAGTGATCATCACATTGTTTCCATCTATTCCATTGTAGTGTCTAAGTTAATCTGAACCCGATCTAGTTAATCCTTAACATGTATGTCCGAGGAGCTCAACACAATCAAAGAATCTGTGACAGAAGTACTCCTCGACCTAATGACTGAAAGAGTCATGTCGGAGAGAGGATTATATATAGGTTTACACGCTTCATCCACAATAATAGTGCAAGCATATCCGTTGACTTATCGCGGAGCCAAGCCATCCCGACCATCAGATGAAAAAAGAAACAAGCACAGGGATGATCTAGTGAATGCTAGATTGATCATGACTATATTAACCACCTACATACCACCTCTAAGTGGCATAGTAAATTGAGATAGCATGCCAAGAGATTTTGAGTACACCTTGGTCATTGCAAACCTCCCGAAGGGGATCTACATAGTTCAAGCAGAACAAGACAAGATTCCAGCATTGAATTTCAGTGACTTCAACCTCGGTGATCGAAAAATATGTAACATGCTCACCCCACATAAGTACCTAACCAAAACAAAGGGGAAGAATTCAAAGATAATCCCCTAGAAGTTGACCCATAATCTTGCATAGTCCACCCAGCTGAACGTCATGAAGATCCCACACTTTGGAATACACCAAGAGGTGAATGCCTATGTCAAGCTTCTGATTTCTTTTTACCATGGAGGCTATTTTTGGCTAGACCGCCATATCACAGTTGATCCGAAACTGATCAATCAGATCACAGGGTTGAGTATGTAGGGACCTGATCCATAGGATTTGTATCTAGGAAATTCCATGGATCACACTCTAGCATAGAAGATCAAGGACACCTATGACGATGTCAAGAAGGGGACATAAGGCTACAAGGTAGCTTCTATCCAGAGTGGCGCAGTGCACCTTGCCTGTTAGTAGATTGTAGGGAAGTTAGTAAGAAAGAAATGACCTACCCAAGTCATCGGCTTTGTAGTCAACCTCGCAGGGAAGTGTGTGAAAGGCCTATAGATGAACTGGGCAAAGTACCTGGTGAATTAGTTGGAACTCGACTGCAGAGAAACACAAGATCAAGGTTACAAATTCCATTTTAGTTGGCTTTATATCCTTATTGTATTCATTGCCTCAGAGATGCTGGAAGGTGCAACCTTCCCTGACATCGAGCCATTTGAGCCAGTGGCCGTGAAGTTCGGTACACTTTGGTATTCTAGTGATATGAAAAAACAATGGAAATCAAATGTTGTTTTTCATACCTACTACGATCAGTTGAAGAGACCCATCCATTATGAGTCTCGCATGACTTTGAACACTCTACACCGATTACTACCTTTGATGAATTTTAGAGTAGATAGACATTTCATTTATATTATAGTGCACATTGATGAACATAAGCAACAACTTCAGTCCTACTAAAAGATGGAGGAGGAGGACCTAAAGGAGAATACTAAGGAATGGCCTGCTGACTTCATTATCCCTGCCATCCCCGCAGAGATATATGACATTGACAACCCATAAAATGCGCAGGATATAGCAGACCTAGCAGGACAAAGAACACTGAAGAGGTCCAAGGATTAGACAATGCATCCGTGAAGACTGCTTCCATATCACCAGAACAAGGAGGTGATGGCGAAGAGTTAGATGAAAAATAAGTCGAACAGAAGAAAAAAGATGAGGTTGATACCCTAAAGAAGAGGAAGGGTTTGTTGTGACACCTTCTTCCCGAAAGAAATTGAAAGCCTCCATGACCAAGATGCAAACCATCCTCACCTCTGATGACTTTGACTTCCTCATAGCAGTCCTGAATGATGCTTCCCTGGAAATAGCAGAAAAACAAGAGGCCAAGAAGGAAGTAATGTATGATAGGATTGCAATCGAACTCTGAGGGGTACAACGGGCACTACACTCCAGTTGTGCACTCTCCACTGTGCCTTTTCCATTACGAACACCAGAGATGGGAGACGATCCAACCCAACTCCATTGATTAGCTGATACAGTCGAAGCTCGCCTTCGACGAGAACAAGAGGAAATAGAAAAATCCACCCAATCTTTGATGCAAGTACAAGGAGTACTTATATAACAACATCGAGCTGCAGAACAGGAAAATATTTCCCTCCAAGTGAATTTCGACGAAGAAAATGCACATATACAACAAGGAAAATAACAGCTGCTCACTGAGCAACTTGAAGTAAAGGAAGCGATCAACAAAGAACTTCACTCTGTGAAAGTTGTACAAATAAAAGTAGAATATCAAGTTACACAACAAGTAGAGCATCTTGAAGAAGTGATCCAGTAGCTACAACAACACGTCGCAAAATTAGAACTATGCACAGTGCCCGAGACCCCACAGGATGTGAAGGACCAAAGAGAAGCAACTTCAAGGAGCGTAGTTGAGAGACTAAAGGCCCTTTCTATGGAATACAAGTAGCTACGTGATCATAGTGCTATGACATATGAGCGACTCGCTGAGAGTCCATAATTAAGAGCACTGGAGTCGTAGATCCAAGAGGCGAAGTATCAAGCCGAAATGATATAGGCATAGTTGAAGCTCATGTCGGTTGTGTAAATAATAAAGAGATCTTAAGAGAAACGCACCTCCCAGTAGCAGATTCATGCTATTCAGAGAACAATTATGGAAGTAACTCAGAGACTCCAACTCGTACAAGATAAGGCCTACCAATTGTTCATAGAAGTTGAAGGCCGAGGAGAAGAACTAAAGAAGGATGTTAATACAACTGAAAAAATGCATGGAAGGATCTTTGAATGATGCATTCATCCAAGATTTTGTTAAACAAGAGGTCATAGCACAACAACAAGTCAAAGTAGCTCGAGCCAATCTCTAGGATTTTGAAGAAAAACTTCCTACATCAGAGTGACTCGGGATGAGTCACAGGTGAGTGTTGAGGGCCTTTTGACCCTCGACCAAGTTTTGAGAGACCCTTGGTCAAGTTTGACCATTTTGGACTTCGAGAACCTGTCAAATGCGGAGCAGAAAACGAAGCAGAGATCGTGAAATCTCATCCCCTTTTTGGGTCCTTTTAGGTATTTTGAAATATGTAACAAGTATGAGAATGTAGGCCCATGGGTTTACCCATGCTTAGGCCTATTTTGTAATATATAAATAGATGCCTAGGTGATGTAAGGAAACGGGAAGAGACATCTATGTGATGTTGTGCTAAGTGTAAGTGTGGCTTGTAAATGCTTTGTGCATACTGTGAGAGACTTGTAGAGCTAAGTGCAAGTGGTTGTAACATATTGTGAAGGGATTTGTGTTGTAACGCAAGGACGAAGGATCTAGCGAAGTGCGCAGATCTCCTGTTCTATGCGGAGTAAGTTTTTTGTGGCTTTGTGCATGCATCTGATTGAAGAAGCTAATAAAGAAGAAGAGTTGGTGGATGTATCCCTATGGTGGGGGTGAACCACATATATGATGTGTTGCTCTGCTTTTTGTGATGTGTTGGTATACTTATGTGTTATCTTCTAAGTGCTTGACATAGATAGATAGATAAATAGATTTGTTTATACTTTGTTCTTATGATGAATCTGGATGTTAGTTCTAACCTCTGTGAACTTGATGAGTGATTGAATCTGCTAGATCTGATCTAATTCCTTATGCTAAGTTCTTAGATACATTAGATTTAAGTGAATCTTGTGATGCTCTATTTTATCTGTGGAATAGATATTGGTAAAAAATTGATTAAGGTTTACTGCTGAGTGCTCTGTTAAATACTAGAATCAAAAATTTGTGTCCCAGCTAAGGTTGCAGACATCTGAGTCCTGCAACCACCCCTTCCTCTACCTCAACTGAGACTTCATCTGCTTCGCAGGTGTTTTCGAAAGGGTCGGCAGTTAGGGTTTTGTTGGTGCGTTGTTGTAGCATTGAACCCTGGGTGTACCGCTGTGCCAAAAAATCGTTCCATTGCCGGGACTGAAACTATGATTGCTGGAAACTAAGGAAGAAGAATATTTGTGCAAAGATTCAACCTAAAACTAAGAAAGCTCCATGCGTAGATCTGATTCCCTAGTGCACAACATTCTTCTTGACTTGTGAAGCTCTGTGTGAAGAAAATAGGTCAGACCTAAAGAAAAGAGGCAAGATCTGCAAGATTTTTCCTCTGATAAAGGTAAGAATAGTGAAAAGTTCTATATATGAAATATTTGTGCTCTATAGAAGTAAGACAAATGGAAAATTTTGTTTCTAAAGCATGGATCTAGGTATGTTTGATAGATTTTGTCCTAGCTCAAAAGCTAGGGTACTGGTAGATGAAAGAAGGTTTGACATGAGTATATCTAATAAGAATAGTGAAAGATATGTTATACCTATGCATAGAAAGAATATTTGGATTAAAAAGTGGATGCAGGATCCTAGAAAGAATTTTTTACATGTTAGCTACCATGATCCTTGTGCGCAGTTCAGGAAAGGCTGGGGAGCATTTAAAAGAAAGAGAGGATTAACCCTCTGTAATAGTTGCATAAAACCAGAACATCTTGATAAAAAATTCTCTGGGAGAAGACCTAGTTGTCTTTGTTTTAAATCTATGGAACATGAAGTATTGGATTTCTCTAGAATGATTGCTAAAGTTGAAAGAATGAATCTGAACCAAGAAAACTCTAAGGCAGATCAAAAAACTAAGATTATGGAAGAATCCTAAAAAGAATCAGAGAAAGTATTTTTACAGATGAGAGGAACCCTGAATGACCATCGACATGTCAGATTATCAGAGATATTCAAAGAAAAAGAATGCATTGAAGCAATATTAGGAGACTTAGACATTGACTATGTTCTGGATGAGGAAACACAGGTGAGTGTTATGAGAGAAAGAACCTGGGAACTTTTAGGAAATCCTGCTATGGTTTCTTCATGGGAGGAATAGGATTATTCAGAGGAAAACTAATAACCCTATGTGGGAAGCTTGCTTAGATACCTATGAATGTCAATGGAACTCCGACATAAGAAGATTTTGAGATCAGTAAATTTATTGAGGACAATGCTCCATTTACTATGTTACTAGGAATACCTTGGATTGAAAGAGATCAAGTGATCAGGAAGGAAGAAGAAGAATTCTTAGAGTAGAAGAAGCAAGAGTTAAAAGATTTTATAACTGAAAGAATCACACACTTGATTGAAGAACAAGAGAACAGATCACAACTATTTAACAACAACGATGTAGTTATCAAAGTTGAAAGAACACTAGAGGACCCACAGAAGACTGAAATACCTATCCTAGATAAAAAATAAGTATTACCCTTGAATCCTAGGAAAGAATCTCAACAATACAAAGTCACTATGTCAAAAGAATATAAGAATTAGAATGGGAAAAGGAATACCGAGACAAATCTCATTGGAAAGGAGGCTAGAAAACTAAGTAAGAAGAGAGCTAAGATCAAAAAGTTGTAGCAAGATCCAAAAGGAACCTCATAAAAGGAAAATTTGCAAAATTGGAGCTTTATCAGGATACCAGCATAGCGACACATGGCACTTTGCCATGGCAAAGCAATATATCCTTTGGGGACATTATAACTGTTAGACCAATGCTCCGAATGGGTATAAAGGAATTTAATACCAAACAACTCACCATCATACTGTTGGGACCGCACCATAACAGACATAATAGAGTTCATGAAGGATTCATACTCATTGCAAGCGACCCATTGCCAAGTTACATATTTATCCCATCACACCATGCACCGAGAACACTTTTTCTAACCAATAATTCAAGCTCACAAACTAAGTTGATCTTGCATAGTGATCATCACATTATTGCCATTTATTCCATTGCAGTGTCTAAGTTAATCTGAACCCGATCTAGTTAATCCTGAGCACATATGTCCAAGGAAATCAATGCAGTCAAAGAATATGTGACATAATTACTCCTTAACCTTATTATTGAAAGAGTCATGTAGGAGAGAGGATTATCTATAGGTGTACATGCTTAATCCACAAGAACAGTGCAAGCATCTTCATTGACTGCACGTGGAGCCAGACCATCCCGACCATCAAATGAAAAGTGAACCAAGAACAGGCATGATCTAGTGAATACCAAAATGATCCCAACTATATTAACCACCTACATACCACCTCTGAGTAGAGTAGTAAATCAAGATAGTGTGCCCAGATATTTTGAGTACACCATGGTCACTACGAACCTCCCGAAGGGGATCCGCGCAATTCTAGTAGACCAAGACAAGATTGCAGCATTGAAGTTCAATGACTTCAACCTCAGTGACCAAATATTCTATAACATACTCGCCCCACATAAGTACTTGACCAAAAAAAAGGGGAATAATTCAAAGATAATCTCCCAG
>JASDQU010589835.1:16290-45477 GCA_032191745.1 Picea mariana | reverse complement strand
GATAATGGTAGCATTCCACTTTAAGAATGTTAATGTTGTTATTCAAGTTTATGGCTAGTTGGATGGGGATTCAGATTAATATAGAATTGTCCATTTAGGTTGTAATAAATATTAAAATTTGTATGGTGAGTAAAGACTAGATTACAAATTTTAGACTTGCTAATTTAGATATGTAATTGATGTTACTTGGATTTATAGATATCACCTAATTGGTAACTCAGACATGCTAAATTGAGTCGTAATTCATGTTAAGTTCTGTTGGTAACTCGTTGACTAATGGAATTTAGACTGGTTAATTGATCTGTAATTAATGCCAATTTAAATCATAGATATTGACCTTTTAGCCTTGATTAATGGTTGGGTTGTTGACAAAGTTGTTTTTAGCTTGCACTTCCCATTGAGGGTGTTGTTGTTCATTTTAATTAATGTTTGTACTTGGTTTTGTAAACATTTAATGTGCTTGGTTGCTCACTATAAGGGTTCTAGTTACTTGTGTAATTAATTTTGTGTGCGTGAGGTTGTTAGGATGATTTTCCTTAGCTTAGTAGGCTTGGTTTGCTTGTGTCGGGTGGGATGTAGACACCTCCTTGTTCCTCAGAACATTCGCCAGCCTTGAGACCTTAAATGGTCAAAATCGATGGGAACCTGGGCTTGAGCGTTGCTTATGTGTCCTGGAGGTCCTAACCATTGCAGGGTAGGACGGTCAGGTAGTCATTCTTATTCTTCGTCAGTTGAATGTCGCACATTGCTTCTAGGTGCTTAATGTTCTTTTATGTTAGGTCGTTATGTTTGTTGTGGTTTGAGTTGCATGCATTGTGTTCATCGTCATGTTATGATGTTGAGTATAATGTCATTATTACCTTCCTACATACACACAGAAAAAAAACAAAATTTGCACTTGTTATGTGAGGCTTGTTGTCATAACGAAATGGGAGGTTCGTTACATATGGTATCAGAGTGGGTTCAACCCGCGACTTGGGATCGCTACGGATTTTGTTGATATGATTCGATTATAATGTTGCTAATTAAGTTGACTTGTATTTGTGCAGGTAATCATGGTTAGATGATGTCGTGGAGGCAGATGATGGGGTGCTAGGGGAGGAGGCGCGACGCCTCCAATGGCATCCACACCTAAGGGGTCTAACCCCCAGGGAGATGAATAGGTTGTCGGGCAGGAGTAGATAGAAGTTGGTGATGTGGTCGGAATGATGAGATCTTTTCAGCGCATGTCTGAGGCACTGATCAGCCATTTATACAAAGATGAGGCCAGGGCGTCGACACCCCCTGAGGTTCCACCACGTGCTCTGGTCAGTCATCGTGTTGCAATGTTTGAGTATAATGTCATTATTACCTTCCTACATACAAAAAAACAAATTGCACTTGTTATGTGAGGCTTGTTGTCGTAACGAAATGGGAGGTTCCTTATGCATCTTGCAGTGCGATTTTTTTTTCTTGTACCACAACTTCAAAAACTTCTTTTTCACATTAATATTAATTGTACCAGCTGAATCCATCCAAGGATATACCAAATCAATATCCACCTCACCCATATCTATAGCATGAAATTTTGAATCCAACAAATATTTATCCATGGTAGGCTTCAAATATTTTAAAATTTGAATATTTTCACCCTCAACCTTTGTGCTTTGAATATTCTTTGCAAGAACGTGCAATATATTAACCAAGTGAACATTGATAAAATTGTGTTGGCAACTAGGGTTAATAGAAACAATGACATTTTCTTTATGAATACAACCATGAACTTGTAATATAGATTTGATACTTGAAAATAAATCATTGGTGCATTCTTTATCATTACTCTTGGAACGAGACCACTTGTCTAAAAATCATTTTTCATATTCTTTATCTGAAAGTGCAGAAATATCTTCAGGTTTAACTTCAAACCACTAGTTAAGAGCATCATCCCTTAAATTTATCCATAGTCCATTTTGTCATAGGAAGTCACATGATGAGTTTATATTTTTGATATATTATTCAATACTAGGGCCATCATCTCTGCCATTAAAATGCATCATTCTTTAAATAAATATGCAACAAAAATTAGGGTTTAAAAATAGCTTACAATAGAAAATCACATCTTTTTCCAGAAGAACCTTGAAAAAATGTTGAATTTAAAATGCTCATAACTTTACTTCCCGAACTTTGTTTCGGCTGATTTATTTTTTTTAACTGGGTATTTTTCCGAGAGGAATCCAAATATCCAATTAATTTCTAAATATTTTGGGCAAAATTTTTCAGATATGAGCTTGAAGTGCGTCACCCCGCTTTTTGTTAAGAAACAAAATATGCAAAAACAAAATTTCTTCCCTTCTTTTCCCAAGGAAAGAGCTCTGATACCACTTGTTAAGAACCAAAGTATATATAAAAATAAAATCACCATAAATATTGAATACACAATATATTCATATATCAATATAGAAGAAACCACACTTTATTATAGAAAACCCTTGAGGTAGGGAAACACATACAATAGATCCAATTATGGAAGAGATCAGCTCATGTTCATTTGCCTCTTCAAGGAGGCATCCTCCTATTGAGCTATCACTCACAACACAATATTTTTCTTGACATAACATTACATTGTTTGAAACCCTTTATATAGTGCTACCAATCACCTAACAACATTCTAGAAGAGAAACCTTCTAGAAGTAGAACCTTCTAGTAAGTCCTCTTACATTTATTATATCTAATTACCATAGTGGGTCTTATTTAATAATATAGTGGACCTAGTCCACCTTACATTGAATGGTCTCAACTATTATCACTATGGGCTATCTGGGCCTCCCCACTACCTCTCTAGCTACACTACAAAACATGTCAGCTAAGTATTTATGAATGTGACTTCTGGAACTTCGAAGCTTTGTGACTTTGGGATAAAAAAGTTAAATAAATTTTAAGTTTGAAATCTCAAAGTGCGAAGTCCTGAAATGGAACCATGAATGATAACAATGCATAGATTAAACATTGTGTAACTCTATATCCCCAAAATCCCACAAATCGTTGATGTTGATATGCGTCGGGATTTGATGGTCTAGGATTGATCCACCCTGTTGAAATACAACAACAAGTTTTATTATTTTATATAATAACAGTTCTAAAGAAAAAATCAGAAAAAATCTATGATATTTAAAAAGTTTAAGAAAGAATTCAAAATTTGAATTTTTATTTCAGATTTTGATTTATTCTAACATACGCTACAACTGGGGATGACAGCTCCCTGTGAGGCACCGAAGAACTATAAAACAAGTTCCTTTATTGGGTAAATGGATTCATTACTCTATTATATTCAAAATAACTTATGAAAGATTTGAGACACATTTTCACTTACTTTGAAAAAATAAATCTCTTATTAAAATCATTTGAATTATTGAGAATACAACCTTAAACATGTTGAATTTTAAATTTCAAGCAAGCTATTAAAGTATTTATTTATCTAAGTTTACTCAAGAAATATCTAAGGTAATTAATCATAGCATGAATAAAATATTAAAGGTCAAACTGGTAATTATCATCTCTTTGGAGCACGAACATTTTATCCATGGTTTAGAAGAGAACTCGTTTAGATACAATACCAAGAATTTTGAAGGGAATTAATAACAAGGTATAGATGTAAGATATGTAGTTGCAGTTCATTATAGTCATCAAAAACATTGCTTCACTACCAGGCAGGTGTCCATAGCCCTAGTGAAGGTATTTGCATTCCCCAATTCTGAATTTCCTTTCACCATCCTATTTCTTAATTTTCTTTGAGATGAGGGCAATCATATAATGAATTTCCTTTCATCATCGTGTTTTATCAAGATGGGGGCAATTAGTTTTATGATTTTCTTTTCACCATCTGTCTTTGTTACTTTATTTATTGTTGTAGGATGGGGGCAATTAGTGTGCTTTTAAACACTTTGGGATGATGACTATTAAAAATAAATAATAATGTAAAACTGACTACTCTTTTAGATTACCCTGAGATTAATAACCCCTGAAAATTAACTATACTTTTTTCCTATGAACAAATAGATGATTTTGTATTTTTATTTTCTTGAGATGACTACCAGTTATCTTTTAATATAAAAGCACAAGGTTTCAAAGAAATTACCCTAAATATACTCTTTCATCAAAGACTAAGAATTGAAACATAATTTTCACCATACTTGTGAAAATAGTATGTAAAATTTTGTTTAATGATAAACTCCAGTGATTTTATAGAGATTGAAAATAAAGGTAAGAGAAAATGATTTTATCTTTATTTATTTACTACTTAATAGAAAATATTCAAAGTCAATTTATTTACATCTATCTTTCATTTTTGAGTGGAACATCAAACGAACTCTTATTATCAAAAAATAGCTAATTTTTTATTTTATTTTGAAAGCTCAATTTAATAAAAAATAATTCACTCAAAACCTTAATTGAATTGAGATTCATATAATGAGTTCTTAATTCAATTATGATCAAAACTTGAAAATAAATAAGCAACATAAAACCAATCAACACCAGTATTTATAATGTAAAACAAAAATAAAAATTGAAAACTAAACTACTGAATGAAATGCTTAAAATAATGTCCATTGATAGGTGCTTCGAGAATCTCTCCACTTATGATCTAAAGAGAGAAGGAATTTCTCCCTTCTACCACTACAATATTATAAGGACCAAACCAAAGATGATCAAATTTGCCATGTTTTCCAGCGTCCTCTCTTCTAGCTTCCCATTTTAGAACTAGATCTCTAGGAAACAATTCCCTATCTTTGGCTTTGTTATCAAAGACAACCTTCATTTTGTTTTGATATTTTTAAATTTTTTCATTTACTTCCTCTCTGATTTGATTGATTCTTCTTATCAAATCATTTGTGTCTTCATCAATATCCTGCCATAATTTCATCATAGGAAGCGAAATATTAATGGTAAAATAAAATATGTGCCATAAACCAACTGAAAATGTGACATACCTATTGATTTCTTGGTGTTGATCATGTTCGCCCATAAAGCATATTTTAAATGTATATGCCAAGATTTTTAATTTTATGTCAGAAATTTCTTAATTATTCTCATCAAAGTTTTGTTAGAATATTCTACCAGTCCATTCCCTTGAGTATAATAAGTTGTAGAATGACCCAAAATAATATTATATTTTTGACAAAATTCTATCATAGTAACAAATTTAAAATCTTGTGCATTGTTTGTAATTATTTTTCTTGGACAACCGAATATTTTTAGAATATTTTCCTCCAAAAAATTTATTACCATTGAGTTTGTAGCATTCCTAGTTGGAATAACTTCTACCCATTTAGAAAAATAACCAGTGGTAGTTAGGTTCCATTTGTGTTGGGCACTGGATTGAGGGTGAATCTCTCCAATGAAATCTAAGCCCCATTGTTGGAAAAGAGCTTCATCTTTGACAAGAACTAAGGTAACGCGAGAAGGTTTTTATTTCCAACAAAGAGTTGGCATTTTTTGCAAGCTCTAACCTTTGCATTTACATCAGTGAACAATTTTGGCCAATAATAGCCCTCCCTTAGGATTTTGTAGGTTGTTTCTCTCAAAGCATGGTGTGCTCCATGTATTCCTTTTTGAAATTCTCCAATAACACCTTATATTTCAGACTTTTCTAGGAAACTTAATAAGAAACTTAAAATATCTTTCCAATATAGCTTACCATCAATAATGAAATATTTAATTGCTTGTAACTTTAACATTCTTGTTTTTTTGGGGGTCATATCAACCGGGCATTGAAGAGTGAGAAGGTATGCCACTATCTTGTTATACCAAGGAGAGGAAGAGAATTTGTCATCTATTTGAGTTTTTGGTACTTGATCATCAATTTCTTCAATATCTCATAAAGGATTTTCAAAATCAATGTGATTGATTCCAAGAGATTTAAGATTGGATTCAACAAGTAGTTTTTCTAAACCCTATCCTTTTACTGATTTGGTTGGTTTGATCTCCATATCATATTCTTGGATTTTTTTCCAACTACTTGCCTCTTCTGCCATCACTATCGGGTTGAATTAAGATTTATTTGATAGTATTGGTGGGTACATATGATATCACTTTGGAATGTAATACATATGTCCTAAAAAATTTAAGTGCTTTAGCCATAGCATAAGTCTACTTTTCTAAAATATCATATTTCAATTCTGCATCTCTAAGGCTTTTACTAAAAAAGGAAATAGGTTGTTCAAATCCATCATTATTTTTCTGTAAAAGCACCACTGTAATTGTATGTTCAAATGCAAGAGAAAAGACTAAAAATTAATTCGAATAATCTAGACTTACCAAAACTAGTGCTTCTCCTATGGATTTTTTAACTCGTTGAAAACATATCTTAGATTTCATTATCCATTTCACCTCATTGTCTTTATTTATCATATACGTGATCAATTTAATAATTTCAACCAAATTTGGAATGAATATTCTCAACAAATTGATTCTTCCTAAAAAAATATTGATTCTCCTTTTTTATTTCTAGGTAAATTAATCTTATCAATGGCTTCAATCCTTTGTGGATCAATTTTAATCCAATATTTTGATACAATATGGCCTAATAACTTCCCTTCTTGCATAGAGAAATGAGATTTCTTAGGATTTAGAGATAGACCATATTTTCTGCATTTATCAAAATTTTGTCTGAGGTGTTTCAAATGTTCTGCATCAGAATTAGAAAAAAATTGTCAGATCATCTAAATAAATAACAACAAATTTATCTCTTTCACCAAAAAAAGATAAGTCCATGGCTCTTTGAAAAGTTGCACCTGTATTCATCAAGCCAAATGGCATGTTATCATACATAAATTTTCCCCATGGAGTAGTAAATGTAGTTTTTTTCTTTAGCATCCTCATGAATAGCTATTTGATTATATTCCTAGAAACCATCGATCATAGAAATTTTATTTTCCCCTACTACCTTTTCAAGAATATGATCCATTTTCAGAAAAGGGTAATTATCTTTTAATGAAGATCGATTTAGATTTTTGAAATCCACACATAATCTTATCTCCCCATTTTTCTTTCTAACTAGAACTAGATTAGCTACCCATTCAGAGTATCTCAGAGGCACACTAATTTTTGTATCAAGAAGTTTATTAACCTCTCTTTCTATTACAAGCAAAAGAATAGGATTGATCTATATAAGCTTTTGTTTGAAAGTTTTGACACCTTGTTTTAATGGAATATTATGCTCAACAATATAAGTATCATAAGTTTTCAAATCTTCGTAGTACCATGTGAAAACATATTTATATTCCTTGAGAAGTTATGTATTCTTTTTCTTCTGTTCAATGGGAAGATATTTAGATAACTTTACAAATTTTGGAATTTATTTAGAACCAAGATTACAATCTTCAACTTCTTTTGGTTGAGGCTACAAAGTATATTTNTTTTCAAATCTTCGTAGTACCATGTGAAAACATATTTATATTCCTTGAGAAGTTATGTATTCTTTTTCTTCTGTTCAATGGGAAGATATTTAGATAACTTTACAAATTTTGGAATTTATTTAGAACCAAGATTACAATCTTCAACTTCTTCTGGTTGAGGCTGCAAAGTATATTTAAAAGGGATATCATTTTGATCGAAGAGTCTTTCTAAAGGAATGAGGCCTTTTGGAATCTAATTTTTTTTCAACATAATCATTTTATGATTTGCAATTTTGTTCTTAAACTTTTCTTCCGATTCTCCTTCCTTCATAATCCAAGCTGAATCATTTTGATTTTCTTGATCGATGTGAGTTTCTGAAAATTCATCAACCATTTCGAGGAATTATTTTATTTGTTCATCATCCTCAAATATTTTCCAGTAATGAACATTATTTGGTATCAAAGGCTTGTGTCTCATATCAATGTGATATTTCAATTTGTAAACAATAGGTGGGATGAAAGTACTTGGTTCCTTGGCTAAGGAGTCATCTTGTTGATTATGCAATCTCGGAATAGCATGAATATTAAAATACATGAAGAAATTTTCAATTAAGTTCCATGCACAATTTCGATAACATCTCATTTTGGGATGTTTAGCCTGATATTCTTGTCTTACTTTCTTCACAATAAGTTTGACATCCCCATATACAATTAAGTGTTGAATTTTAAGCTTTCTAGCAGCTTCTAATCCTAAACTCAAAGCTTCATATTCACATACATTATTCATATAATAAATATCAAATTTCAATCTATAAGAGAATGGAATGTAATACTCATAATTTGGTGCCACAAGTAATACTCCAACTCCAGCTCCTTCCCATGAAGAGGCACCATCGAAATACATTTTCCACATTCCTTCTCTAATATTTACATTCTCCTAAGAAATTTTAACTTTTTCATCCTCTGTACAAGTTTCAAAATCATCATCAATAGATAATATGAAATTTCCCAAGTCCTGATCAACAACGTAGACTGGATAATTGTTGGGATTTTTTGGATCACTGACTGTATAAGCCATTCTTGTCTCTCTATATAATCTATTAAATTTCCCACCAAAAATAGGAATCGTGGCATATGCCATATCTAATTGTGTTGATCATCCTAATTTAGTACCCCCAAATCTTGATAAAAACATGCCATACTTTGCAGGTACATCAACTACCACCACATCCATAAGAACACTTTTGAATGGGATTTGGGCCAAATTTACAACTAAGTCCTTTATCATACCCAAACACTTAACTTTCCTAGAATCAAAAGAATAGAGATCTTGATAAGGTCTGTTAATTTGCAAGCCCAATTTATCCATTATTTCCTTTGGCATAAGATTATGTGAAGCACTTGAGTCTAGCATACAATTATGCAGTAAATGATCATGTATAGTAAGTGTAATATGAAATGGAGCCACAAAATATTTATCATTTTCAATATGAGGCCCAAACATGATTATTGGATGCTCATATTGAATATTAATAACGCCAGTTTGACTCTCTGAATCTGGAAAATTTATGACTTTTGAAATTTGCTTCTTATATGAAAGATTCTTAGTGAGTTCTATCAAAGGTATTGGAATTTTAATTTTATTCAATTCATTTTCCAAATTAAAAGTGCTAACTGTTTTTTTTGATTCTTTTGTCTGCACTTCTACTTCTTTATTTTCTAGTGTTTTAGTTTGTGTTTCTTTTTCTTCAACTTGTTTTGTTTGAACTGTTGATGTTTCAGTTGATGGTTTTGAGACTATAGCTTCATTTCCTTTCTTTTTTAGTAAAACCTTTTTGGGTTTATTTACATCAGTAGTTTTATTTCTTGGCCTCAAATCATACTTATCTTGTAATTCAGCCAATATTGAATCAGTAAGAATTTTATATTGAGAGGTAGGTTCATCAAAATTATTAATATTTCCTCATCAAATAGTTGTCCAGAACCTAAAGATAGTTCATAATGTTGTTGGGTTATATGAGGTTCACTATCATCATCACTGAGTAAATACATTCCCTCATCTATTTCTTTGTATTTGTGTTCTTCATCTCCTTGTATTAAATTTTCAGTTTTGAAAGGAGCCTGGATTTTTTGATCCTCGTTCTTAAGTAGTCTCTGTTGAAATTGATGATTTTTATTAATGTTTTCCTGAATTGATTTGGATTCCTAATGTAAGGGACGGGTTTGGATTTATCCATCTCCATCTTGGATAACTTATTTGACAAATCCTTAATTAACTTATCCATTTCCTCTATTTTCTTGTCATGTGGACTCCTCCTTGAACCTAAAGGTCCCCCTTATTCTCTAAATTTCCTTGGCTCTCTAATTCCAATTTCAACCTTATTTTTTAATTTTCCTCATGCCATCATATTAGATTCAATTTCAATCGCATCATCCTGCATCCCAGCTAATGTTGTAGCTCTTCTCTCTCTCAAAAGCAATGCAAAATCAAAATCAAACGCCCCTGCAAAAGTAACCTTTGTAGCTGGTTGAGATGGTTTAAATTCAGTTGGGATCTTACTATAAATCTTGTTAAATCTTTGAATAAATTCAGAAATGGTTTAAGAAGCCTTCTTTCTTAATTATCCAAATTCAGTCAAATAATAAAGGTGGTCTTTCTTCTCACCACATTGTCTTAATAAAGAAGTTTCTAATTCATCATAAGTTGTTATAGAATTTGCAGGAAGTACCCTTAACTAGGATTTTACTTGGCCCTCGAAATTTTGTACAGATGACCTCATATAAACATCTTCAAATTCAATATCAATTATATCCAAAAATTGTTTGAAGAATGTCATATGATCAATAGTTGTTAAATCCTCTTCCTCAGTAAATTTAGAGAAACTCTTCATATAATTGTCAGGTAAATCATGTAAATTTGCAGGAAGGGATAAAGGAGCATATCGAGCAGCTACTTTGGAAAAAATTATGGAGGTGTTGTATTACTGAGAGTGGGGTGAATCAGTAATATTGATTCTTAATCCCTTTTTACCACAATATAGATTTATGATCAGTTTACCAGTATCATTCAATAAGTTCAAAATAAATAAACCATGAACAATGAGCAATCATAGACAATACAATACACCAGTATTTTTATGTGGAAACTCATTAGAGGAGAAAACCACAATGTTTTTTCTAATATGTCTTTAAGAAGTACATTCATTGGAAGAAAAAAATTCCTTTGTTTTCTAGCTGCAACTGGAAGGAGACTCCAACCCCCTAGATTCTCATGCTACAACCCAAGGGAATATCCAACTCCCTAATTCTCTGGCTACAACCAGAAGGAGGCTACAACACCCTATGTTCTCTGGCTACAACTGGAAGGTGGAAACAACTGCTTATCATTGCCCCATCCAACCACCCTCAAGTATAAATGCAAAATGTAGATAACTTGTCACTATCACTGAATCGACACTGTCACTGAAAGCCTATCCCAATCTGTACCAATATTCTTCAAAACTTTCTTGCAAATCTGTGACCTTTCTATTCTACAACATGCGGATGTATGTTGCTTTCCCTACTGTAACTTGTGGATGTCCGTGCCTCTGCTTATTGTAACTCATGTACTAGCACAAATATCTACTAGTAAACTAACACTCTCTCTGTCACTTTTTCTGTGTCACTATCTCAATCTCAGTCACTGTCTAATCTCTCTGTATCTGCTCACAAATTGGCTGATATGATAGAAAATAATACTCATCCAATATCCAAGTAGATATTACACAACCATGTATTAGGTTCATACATATGTCTCACTTATCTTGTGTTATATAATAAACCCTTAAATTAACCATACATCAAATCCTCACTATTATGCAAACCCAACATGTATTGATAACACTATGTCTCAACCATAGACCCTCAAACATACTCCAAATAACATAGGATATGTCTTAACAAGATGCTCAATGAAGTATTCCAACAACAACAAAAAAATGCATTATCAATGTATCCCTGTGGATCTATCTGATACAGAATATACCATACAACCAACAGTCCCTCAAGAAAAAAATCTCAATCTCTCACGGATATACCCCAAGCATTCACCAAACATCTACTTAAGATATTCTTATAACATACCTTTTGTTACTGTATGTTGGCACAGGGGCCGACCCAGGGTTCAATGCTCAACGCACCAACAAAACCCTAACTACCAACCCTTTCAGCAACACCTGCGAAGTAGATGAAGTCTCACCCAAGGTAGAGGCAGGGGCAGTTGCAGGACTCAAGTGTCTACAACCTAGTTGGGACACATATATGTGATTACAACACATACAGAGAACTTATCAGTTAACATTCATCAACATTTAACTCTTATTCACATCGCAGGTTGAAACCCTATTTACAGAGCAGCGCAATATTCAAGAAGATCTAATACATCTAAGCACTTAGCATATAGAAAAAGATTAGATCTAGCATTCATTCACATTACTAAGCACTAATCTATTATATTAGATGCATCTAACATATATCACTGCACTAAGAATAAATCACATCAATAACATAACAACTATAATGCACAAAGTAACCACAACATAGGATATACGCAGTTCACCCCAGTGTGGGGCTATGTCCACCAAATATTCTTCTTCTTTATTATCTTCTATCAATCTTCTTACATGCAAAGAACTCAAAAAACCCACTATGCATAAGACATGAAATTTGCGCACACCTCACCACATCCGCCTTCCTTGAGTTAGGTCACAGCATAAAGCCATCTTACATAGTTTGCACACCAGCTTCTTACAATCACTTGCACTTATCTCTACAAGTCCTAACACATAGCATGCATAAAGCCTCTAGCTCCGCACTAAACCAAAGACATTCAATACTACTTCACTTAGCACACTGACCCCTTCTTACATCACCTAGTTATCTATTTATACATTACAAAATGGGCCTAAACATGGGTAAACCCATGGGCCGACATCTCATACCTGCTACATAAACCCTAAACCCAAAAATCCCACAAAAAGGGGGTGAGATCCCGCGATCTCTGATTCGCCTGGCACTCTTTCTTCGACCAGTTTGGCGAAGTCCCAAAATTGGTCAAACATGACCATAGTTCTCCAAAACTTGGTCAAGGGCCAACAGGCCCTCAACACTCACCTATGACTCATCTCGAGTCACTCTGATCTGGGTAACTCTGCGTCGAAGGCCTCGAGATTGGCTCAAGTTGCTTCGACTTGCTGCTTAGCTAGAGCCTCCTTCTCGGTGTTAGGTCCTTCCAACCTCTGTTCAACTGAGGTGACTACTTGTTCTAGTTGTGCACCATGTCCTTCAATATCCTCAAAAAGTGTGCAAGATTCATCCTGCACTGGCTGGAGTCACTAGGTTACTTCCATGACCTTGCTATGAATGGCATGGGCTTGTTTCTGAACCATGTGCTATTCCTGGGCTCTTTTCATCCTCTCGACCAGTGACAGTAGCTTCAACTGTGCTTGCACTTTTGCTTCTTGCTACTTTGCCTCCTAGAGTTGTGATTCCAGTGTCCTAAGCTCAGGTTCATATGCAAGGCGCTCATAGGTCTGCACACTTCGAATGATGAGATGTTTGCATTACAAGGCTAATGCCTTGATTCTCTCAAATGTGCTCCTCGCATTTTCTTCTCTTAGATCTCGCACTTCTTGCAGAGTGCTTGGCACTGTCTGTAATTCCAATTCTGCTATTCTTTGTTGGAGTTGTTGAATGGATTTGGCAAGCTTCCCTACTTGGATTTCCACTGGGTCTTCTTCCATTTGTTCTAATCCCATCACAAATAGAAGTGCTCTAGTGACTGCCTTTTTAACTCCAATCTACTCTGTGAGCAGTTGTTCCTTCTCCTTCTGGATCTGTGCTCTATCCTCTGCAAACTTGGCTTGGATGTCGTCTTTTTCCTGTTGCACAACCCGACGTTGTTCTCTGGATTCCTCTTTTTCTTTCTTTAAGGCCTCTGTGGCCTACTCTCTTTCTTCTTGAACACGACAAAGGTGAGCTTCAGTCGCATCTGCTATCCTGCGTAGTTGGGAAGGCTCATCTCCTACTTCTATGCTCCCTACTGACAATGACATAGTAGGCACTGCACGGCTTGAATGGAGAGCCTGTTGCATCCCTTTAAGCTTTGCTTCAACGTGATCATACATGGATTCTTGTTTTTCTTCACTGAACTATAAAATATCTTCTAATGTATCTGATACAATGGAAATGATGAGGTCAATGTCATCTACTGTGATCACAATCTGTAGCTTGGGCTTACTAGATTTTGACTTCTTCCATGATGTAGGTTTCATGGGGGAAACCTTTCTTTTCTTGGAGGTCTCAGCTTTGTCAATAGGATCCCTAGGAGGTGTTACTTCACCTTGTTTCTGCTTGTCTTCTTCTTCTTTGTCTTCTTCTTTGTCTACTTCGTCATCACCTCCCCCTCCAGGTGAGTCTGAAGCAGTCTCTTCTGATGCGTTGTTCAGGTCTTATGCCTCTTCCTTTTTTTTCTTCCTACTGTTGCTGGGTGCATCATACTCTTCACGAGTGACAACAGGACTTCCAATGAGGTTGGGGTTAGACATTTCTACCTGGTTGACTGGTATAAGGAGCTCTGTAGGCCATTCCTTAGTTATTTATTCCAGGTCCTCCTCGGTGAGCTTGTAGTAGGATTGAATATATTCTTTATGTTCATCTCCACATGCAGTGATATAAATAAAATGCCTATCTGCGCGGAACTTCATAATTGGATTGAACCTGTCTAGGGTGTTCGACGTCATATGTGGGAAATACTCAATAGCCCTCTTCAATTGTAGGTAATAGGTGTGGAACACCGTGTTTTACTTCCATTGTTTATCCATGTCACTTGAATACCATAGCATAGTGAACTTCACAACTAAGGTTTCAGATAGCTCAATTTCAGGGAAGGTCACACATTCTAGCATCTCCCAAGAAATGAAGGAGATGAGGATCAACAACCAACTAAAATGGAACTCATAGCCCTAATCTTGATCTTCCTGGCAGTCTTGATCTAACTCGTTGATGAGGTATCTCATCCATTTCATTTGTAGCCCTTCAATGCATTTTCCCACGAGGTCAACAACGAACCCTATGACCTGCGTGGGTCTGTTCTTCCTTACTATCTTACTAGCGATCAACTGGTAGGATAGGCACACTATGCCATTTTGGATGGAGGCTACCTTGTAGTCTTGCTTCCCCTTCTCCACATCACCATAGGTATCTTTGATTCTCTACACCAAGGCATGATCTGCAACCTTCCCTGGATAAAAGTCTTGTGGGTTTGGTCCTTACATGCTTAATCCAGTGATGGTGAACCTCCTGGTGCCTTCCAAAGTGGGGTACCTTCATTACATTCAGGATGGTGAACCTCGTGATGTCCATGGTACATGGCTAGGGGATGATCTTTGACTTCTTCCCCTTTGTCTTGGTCAAATACTTGTATGGTGCGAGTGTGCCATATTTCTTGCAGTCTCCTAAGTTATAGTCGCTGATATTCAATGTCAGAATCCTCTCCAATTGTGGTCTAACTATGTGTATTCCCTTCGGGAGGTACGTAGTGATGACTGTGTATTCGAAGTCCCTTGAAACATTGTCACAACTCACCCCACCAGCCAGAGGTGGGATGTAGTCATGCAGGATAGATGGGATGAGCTTCACATTCGCTAATTCATCACGATGCTTCATTCGTTCTCTATCGTAGCTCGGGATGTTCCAGATCCACCAGAAGTTGATGGGGATGATTGCTCCTCTCATCGATGAGGCTTGGATGCATGCATACATCACCTTCTCAACCATGAGGTCTATTAGGATCTCTTCGAGGGCATTTTCTACTGCGCTAATTTCATCTGACATGAACACTCGAGATTTAATATCTCAGGTCGGTGAAAAAACACTCAATGTAATAGAACAGATGGCGAGGTCTCAATAATCACTGTGCGAAAGCAACTAGTTCTCTGTGGGCTTGGGTAATCATAATTGGCAAAAGTGTTCTCGGTGCAACGCTCAATGGGATAAATAGACAAAATCAAAACAGACTCTTCCAACGGGTAGGAACACCTCAATCAATGCGATTACATCCATTATGGCGTGGTCCCAATGGTCTAATGGCAATCTTTCTAGCCATAAATGCAGTTCGAGCCATTCTGGAGCGTCGAGCTAATGGTCGGGACACCTCCAATGGTCATATTGCTTCATCATGGAAAAGTGCCAATTTACGTTGTTCTGATATCCCGTCGAAGTTCGAGTTTTGCAAACCTTCTTTCTACGAAGTCCTCTCTGGTACTTCTTGCAATTTTTCTAGCTTTTCTTTCTTCTTGGTGAGCTTTTTGGCTTTCTTTCCTGTGATTTGAGTTACTAGTTTCCTTTTTCCATTATTGTTCTTATCTCCTCTTGGCATAGGAACTTCGCACTGTTGAGGGTCTTTCACAAGGTTCAAGGGCAATACTTCTTTTTTTTCTGGAGTAAGTTTTATACTCTCTTGCATGGATAAGTTTCTTAAGATTTCCTGCGTTCATTCAACTTCGACAGCATTGTCTTTAGCTCTTAGTTGCTTTGGATTATGATCCTACTCTTTTATTAAGTGTGCGATTCTCCTAGCCATGAAATCTCTTAGTTATTTCTTTTTCTGTTCTAGAGTTTCCTCTTCTTGTTCCCTTCGGATATGATCTTTCTCAACCCAAGTTTTTCCTAGAAAAATAGAAAATGGGGTGTTTTTATCAACAAAATTAACGACCTCAGATTCTTCTTATGTTGAAGTGCCATGAGCACTCATAGGTATCTGGGTAATTCTTCCATATAGCTTCCCTTTAAACAATCATATTCCTCCCAGTGAAGGAACCATAGCGGGTTTTCCCAAAATTTCCCAAGTTCTTTCTGTTTTGATATTCACATGTGTTTCCTCATCCAGTACACAGTCTATGTTGAAGTCTCCTATTCTTGTTTTTATGCACTCTTTCTCTTTTAAGATCTCTGATAAGTTGATATCTGTGTGATTGTTCAAGGTTTCTTTCATCTGTAATAATGCAGTCTCTGATTCTTTTTGTGGTTATGTCATATCCTTAGTTTCTTGGCTTGTCTCGTGGTTTTCTTGTCTCATATTCATATTTTCAACTTTAGAAATCATTCTAGGGAAATCCAAAACTTCATGGTCCATATCTTTACAACAAAGACAACTAGGACCTCTACCAGGGCATTCTTTAGCAAGATGTCTCGGTCTTCTGCAACTATATAAAAGATTTAATCCTCTCTTTATTTTAAATGACCCCCAACCTTTCCTGTACTGTGCACTAGGATCACATTAACTAACTTACAAAAAATTCTCTCTAAGATCCTGCATCCATTTGTTAGTCCAAACATTCTTTATATGCATAGGAATAACATATCTTTCATTATTTCTATCAGATCTATTCATATCAAATCTTCTTTTAGACTAGGACCAAATCTATTAAACATACCTAGATCCATTCTTTCAAAATAAAAAATTTCACTTATCTTACCTTTATCAAACCACAAAGATTTAAGATTTTACCTCTTTTCTTCAAATCTGATTCCTTTCTTAGCACAGAGATTCGCAGTCAAGTAGAATAATGCACACTAAAAAAGAAGATCTATGCACAAAGCTTTCTCTTTTCTTCAGTTCCCAGCAATCACAGTTTTAGTTCCCAGCAACAGAACCATTTGTTGGCACAGGGGAATACTAAGGGTTCAACGCTTCAACAACGCACCAACAAAACCCTAACTACTAGCCCTTTTGGCAACACCTGTGAAGCAGATGAAGTCTCACCCGAGGTACAGGTAGGGGTGGTTTCAGGACTCCTACAACCTATATGGGACACAAATATGTGATTACAACACTAACAAATAACTTAGAGTTTAAAATTCATCAACATTTAACTCTTATTCACATCGCAGGTCGAAACCCTAGTTACAGACCAGCGTAGTATGCAACAAGATCTAATACATCTAAGCACTTAGCATATAAAAATAGATCAGATCTAGCATTCATTCACACTACTAAGCACTAAGCTATTATATTATATGCATCTAACATATATCACTATAGTAAGCATAAATCACATGAATAAAATAACAACTATAATGCACAAAGAGACCACAACACAGGATATATGTGGTTCACCCCAGTGTGGGGCTACGTCCACCAACTCTTCTTCTTATTTATTATCTCCTGTCAATCTTCTTACATGCACAGAGCCCAAAAACCCCACTCCACATAGGACAGGAGATCTGCATGCACCTCACCAGATCCTCCTTCCCCGAGTTAGGTCACAACACAAAGCCTTCTTACACAGTCTACACACCAACTTCTTACAATCACTTGCACTTATCTTTGCAAGTCCTAACACATAACATGCACAAAGCCTCTAGCTCCGCACTAAGCCACAAACATTCACTACTACTTCACTTAGCACACTGACCCCTTCTTGCATCACCTAGCTATCTATTTATACATTACAAAATGGGCCTAAACATGGGTAAACCCATGGGCCAACATCCCATAACCATTACATAAACCCTAAACACAAAAATCCCGCAAAAAGGGTCGAGATCTTGCGATCTCCGCTTTGCCTGGCCCTCTGTCTTTGACTAGCCTGTCGAAGTCCCAAAATCGGTCAAACGTGACCCAAGTTCTCAAAAACTTGTTCAAGGGCCAACACTGTATATATCTCTGTTGTACCTTCTCACTATTAGACCTTCCTATAGCCACTTCTCAACTTAGAAACTTGTCACTAATGATAGATTTTATCTTCCTTTTCAACTTTGGCAATAGATCTGTGCTCTATCTTCAGTAAACCCGCAGTTATATGCACTTTGTCCCACTATGGCTCGTGGATTTCTATGCCCTTCTAATACTGCAACATGCATATCTCTTCAGTAAAACCCTAGTTCAGTACCCACAGTATCGACCCTTCAACTCTTGTAACTTCTCTCTTTGCTGCTTCAGACTCATGACTATAGATTTATCAATGATACCTACCCATAAAATTTCACAAAAGAGATATTCAATGTGCTCAAATTAGGTGCTAATGGGAGACCCTTGCTTTCTTATTTATACTCTCCAAGTAGCTTCCTTTAGGGGTTATATTCTAGCTATTTTACCCATCTTCCCTCTTTTAGGGTTAACCCACTTTCAACTGCTTTACCCACTTGTAACCACTTTACCATAAATATTAAACTCATTGCTTATTGTTACAACTAATATATTTTAAATTATTTTCTTATTGCAACAACTTTACCCATGATTAACTCCTAGTTACAATCACTTTAACTAGTAAACTTCTTCTAGGAGTTTCTAGAATACTTGACTTCTTTGACTTTCTAGGGGCTTCTAGATAACGTTTGAGGGTTCTCCAACTTCACTAAGCCATATCTCCTCAACCGCGAGGAACGAAATGATGTACCACATATCACCGGAAACAACATGACGTGTATTATCCATCTATGATAATCTTTCCTGTAAATTCATTATTCTTCATTACATTATTCCTCAGAAAAACATGGGTCCCTTATCCACACTTATGGGGCTACCAAAATTTTCTACCAGACTTGCTTCAAGGGTTGACATCAATGGAAACCAACCCAATTAATCAACAATCTCCCCCTTTGGAATTTATGGCAACACTATGATGTAACACTAAATTCATGACATTCATGCACCCCCTGTGACTGTCACTCCCCCTGGAATCATGCCTCTATGATTTCTCTCCATCCATCTAATGAATCTCTCCCCCTTTGACATCAATGGAAAAGGATAACTTCCCTTTAGGGCTACTCCCCCTAACTGAAATATTCTTGGGGTTGCTCCCCCTCACTGAATTTTCCTTTGGGATACTCCCTTGATATTTTCATGGTGCTTCCTCATGTCAATCTATGGCATATAATAAAATCATTGAAAAATGATTGTGGGGCAGAAACTACTCTGATTTTCTAGCGAAGATACTCAAAAACTTCCCTTGGAAGCGGTTTTGTAAAGATATTTGCAATATATTCTTTGGTCCCAACATACTCAACTCAAATGATATTCTCTTCAACCTATTCCCATATAAAATGAAACTTGATCGGAATCTGCTTTGTTTTGGAGTGCATCACTAGATTCTTTGAGATACTGATGGCGCTTGTGTTATCACAAAATATTGGAATGGGCTCATCATACTCAACTTATATATCTTTCAATGTTTTTTTCATCCATAGGACATGTTTACAACATGTTGTTGTGGAAATATACTATTCTTTGATTGTAGACAATGATACTAATGATTGTTTATTGCTTATCCAAGATACCAAACACTCACCCAAGTAGAAATTTTCTCCACTTGTACTTCTTCGATCATCAATGCAACCTTCCCAATATGAATTTGTGTAGGAAATAAGTGATAGATGCTTCCTTTTTGGATACCATAATCCAAACTCTTTTGCACCCTTTAGATATATGAATATCCTCTTTACTTCCAAAACATGTGAATCCTTGGTGTTTCTTTAAATCATGCTACCTATCCAACTGCCAACATCACATTTGGTCTAGAAGTTGTAACATAAAGTAAGATGCCAATCATAGATCTGTACTTCCTCTAATCTATAGCCTTTTAATCATCATCTTTACTTAACTTGCAACTGGTTTGCATAGGAGTACTAACCAATTTGCAATCTTCCATTCTGAACCTTTTTAGCATTTCTTGGATATACTTGGTTTGAAAGATAAAAATGCCTTGGTTGCTTTGACATATCTAAATACCCAAAAAGAAATATAATTCTCCAAGCAATGACATTTCGAACTCGTTATGCATATCATTTTCAAATTTTTGGCTCATCATGTCATCATCACTACCAAATATAATATCATCAACATAAACTTCAATTAACAAAATAGTACCTTGATTTACTTTGATGTAGAGGTAGTTTCCTAAATTCCCTTTTCTGAACCCTTGATGTTGTAAGTATCTTTCTAGTATGGAATACCATGCTTTGCAAGACTGTTTAATACCATACAAGACCTTTTTCAACTTGCAAACATGATTTTCATTCTTTGACAACCGAAATCCTTCTGGTTTCTCAATGTAGACTTATTCCTCTAGATACTCATTTAGTAAGGTTGATTTTACATCCATCTAATACACTTTAATATTCTTGTAGCATGCATAAGCTAGGATCAACCTGATTTCTTCCATTTTGGCAACTGGGGAAAACAACTCTTCAAATTATATGCCTTCAACCTGGGTGTATCCTTTACATACCAATCTTGCTTTATTCTTGGTAACATGTCCATCTTCATTCAATTTGTTTTTGAAGACCCACTTTGTACCGATCACATCCTTGTTCCTTGGCCTTGTAACCAGTTCCCAAGTGTCATTCTTCTCTATCTGATCTAACTCTTCATCCATGGATTTGATCCATAATTCATCTTTGCAAGCTTCCTCAAAATTGATTGGCTAAATTTTGGATAGTAGAGCTAAGTGAAGCTATTCTGGTGAACAGATTCTTCTTCTAGTTTCAACTCCTACATATTTATTCCCGATAATATGACCCGATGGATGATTATTTTGTATCCACCTATTAGGTTTCTTTGTAGGTACTTGAATATCTTGTTGTTCTTTCTCTTCTTCTGACTTCTCTTCTCCATCTTCCTCTTCTACTACTTCTTCCTTTAATTCTTCTTCGTGAACATATTCCATTGAATCCTTTACTTCTTCTTTTATCCTTCATCCACCTATCTCATCAAACATCACATTGATGCTTTCCATGATATTTTTGAGAATTATATTGAAGCATTTGTAGGCTTTCCTTGTTCTTGAGTGCCCTACATGTATACCTTTGTCAACATGAGATTCAAACTTTCTGATTTTTCCATCTTCTCTTTTAATGTAGCATTTTCTTTCAAAAAATTTGAAATACTTCACATTCATTGTTCTTCCTTTTCATAGATCATAAGGATTTTTATCACTATTGTTTCTGAGCATTCGTTTTTTTTAATGTGAACTGTTGTATGCACTTCTTGTATCCAAAAAATGTTTGTCAACTTGGAATCCATTAACATAGTTTGAGTCATTTATTGTAATGTCACGTTCTTCTTTTCGACGACTCCATTTTGTTGTGGTTTCCTGGCAACGGATAAATGACTCTTTATCCCATGCTTACTACAAAAGTCCATAATTTCCTTTGAAGTAAACTCTCCTCCATTGTCTGATCTAAAACATTTGATCTTCGAATCTATTTCATTTTCAACCATCTCCTTGTACATTTTGAAGTTCTCTAATGCCTCTAACTTATTCCTGAGAAAAAAAAATGTATTAATTCTTGTATAGTCATCAACCAATAGCATAAAATACTTCTCACCTTTCAAACCCTTTGTTCTATTCATTCCAACTAGATCAGTATGCACAATTTCCAATGGTCTTGTTGTGGAGTATTCCTTTGATTTGAACTTGGTCTTGGTTTGATTTCCTTGTTGACAATGCTTGCATAATGTATTTGTTGGATTCATGATCTGGAGAATTTCTCTAACTGTTTATTTTTTGCTGACCTTGACAATATTATCAAAATTTATGTGACCCATTCGCTTGTGCCATAACCAAAATTCATATTCCTTTCCTAAACAACACTTTTCCTTTCCAATTTCATGTAGTATGTATATGTTGCTTAGATTTCTCACAGCTGTCGCCACCACTCTTCCTGAATATGATTTTCTTATCTCACATTTTTGTGAATCAGACACAAGTTTGTGACCTTGATCACACATTTGACTTACACTTAGAAGATTGTGTTTCATATCTTCCACTAGTAGAACATTTTCTGCCTTAACATCCTTACTTCCAATCTTGATTGTGCCTCTTCCAATGATTATGGTTGAGTTGTCATTTCCAAAAGAGATGGATCTATATCTTTCCCTTTTCAAAGTTAGAAACATGTCCTTATCACTTTCCATGTGCTTTGAAAAGCCACTGTCAACATACCATCCACATTTCTCATGTTGAGCTTATAGAGAAAGTGCACATTCTTCATTGTTTTATTGATTCTTCTTTCTTAACCATATTCTTTGTGATTCTCGTCTGTGAATATTGTTATTTTGTTGTGATTATCTTGGAGGAACTTTCATTCTACAATCTTTGGTCATGTGCCAAAGTCGTTTCACTTGTAGCATTCCACTTCAATACTCAAAGATTCAAACCTGTTGTAGCTCCTACTATGCATTTCATCAGGCCTTCTTGTATAATAATTTATTGTATATCCTTCATAGTTGTTTCTATTTCTGGTATTGGCTCTGTAATTCATAGCCTTGTGCCCAAAATTGTTACATGAATAACATAATCCAATAAAAATTGATTGATACCTAGGAGTTGGATATATTTTGAACAGTGTTGGTTGTTTGAATCCTTCTTCTTCTTGAGATATTTTTACTTCTGATTGTTGTTGATTTTGAGCTTTGAATATTCTTGGAGGTGGAGTATATATGTAATCTTCCTTTTGAAACTTTTTTTCTTCTTCCTTCTCATTATATCCTCTAACTGTCTTTACATAGCTTCTTTGCTTTGTTTCCAGATCTGTTGTTTTGGATCTTGAGCCCTTTTCTGTCTGGTTGTATCCTAGTATGGACTTGTCATGATGTGGCCTTTGACTTCTAATAATCTCATCCAAAACTTTAGAGATATTATGCATGTTTTTTTTTTTTTTTGAAGGTCTTTTCTCAATATAACAATCTCTGCTTCCAAACTTCCAATGATCCTATATCTTTCTTCCAACTATTCTTTGGGTTCTTATTCAATTCTCTTGTCTTCTACTTGTATTTTTAGTTTAGTGACCATATGTTCTAGATCTTCAGAGTTTGAATTTTGAGTTCCCTCTTTTGTTTTTAGTTATGTCTGTAGTGACTTGTTTTTCTTCTTTTCCATTTTTATAACTTCTATGGAACTCAATAATTCTTCTCTATAATAAAATTTTGCCTCTTCATATTCTTCTTTGGTGCCTTCTTCATCTAATTTTTCTTCTACCATGAATAATACCCTTTCTATATCACTATCGTTGACTTCATCTTCATTTGATGAGGAACTGTCTTCTTTGGTGCAAAGGTTTTTCTTGAAAAAAAAAAATTGGTTCTTTTTCCTTTGTATATTTGTTTCCTCTTAGAGTCATCTTCTTCATTTCTTTTGTTTTTCTTATGGGGACATTTATTAGCAAAATGAACAATACTATCACAGTTAAAAAAAATCAACAAAATCTTACCTTTATATTTGTCGGTTCCCTTTTTCATGCTTATGACAAAGTTAGCCACTTCTTCATCGTCTTCCAAGATATTATTTCTACTACTATCTGAGTTTGTCTTTTTCTTGTCCTTTTCTTTATCTTATTAGATGGTTTTAATGTTGTTTCCTTTGTAAATAGATTGTATTTCTTTGTTCTCATCTCATAAGCTATGAGTGTCCCATGCAACTCATCCATGGTCAATGTAGCTAGATCCTCTCTCTCTTCTAGAGATAAAATCTTTGAATCAAATCTCATTGGTATGGATCTAAATTCCTTTCTGACAATGACTTGTTCATTTACCTCATCTACCAGACCTTTGATATTGTTTACTAATTCATCAACTCCTATAAAGTAGGTCGATATGTCTTCATATTCATTCAACTTCAATTCTTTGAACTTTTCTCTAAAAATTGAAATTTAACTTTCTTGACTTTCTCATCTGCTTCATATATATTCTTCAGTTTGACCCAGATGTATTTTGTGGAATCATGGTTCATAAATTTGGTGTATATTGATTTAGTCAAACCATTCAATAGTGCACTTGTGGCTCTTGCATAATTTTCTTCAAAATTCTTTCCATCTTTATCTGTTGGAGGAATGGTTGGTGCTTTGTATCCATCTACTATTGATCGTCAAACATCAAATCCTAGTGCATGTATGTGTGTCTTCATTCTTATACTCTAGAAGGCATAATATTCATTGTCAAACTATGGTATCCCAATCATAGAGTAATCTATTATCTCCTTCCAGTGGTTAAACTTCCTTTTGAAGGACCTACTCTAATACCAATTGTTGGATTACTGAGAGGGGGGGTGAATTAGTAATAGTATTTTTTAATCATTTTTTACCACAATATATATATTTATGATCAGTTTACCAATATCATTCAACAAGTGAAAAATAAATAAACCATTAAAAATGGGAAATCATACACATACACAGTACGTCAGTATGTTAACGTGGAAACCCAATGCGAGAGAAAACCACAGATTTTATTATTATTATATGTCTTTAAGAATTACATTCATTGGAAGCACCAACTTATTTTGTTTTCCATATGCAACTGGAAGGAGGCTCCAACCCCCTACATTCTTAGGCTACAACCTAATATAAGCTCCAACTCCCCAATTATCTGGCTACAACACCCTATGTTCTCCAGCTACAACCGGAAGGTGGCAACAACCACCTATCCTTGCCCCATCCAACCACCCTGAAGTATAAATGTCAAATGTAGACAACCTATCATTGTTACTAATTCAACATTATCACTTTAATAATTTTCATTGAAATACTATCCCAACCTATACCAATATTCTTCAAAAATTTCCTATAGATCTACGACTTGTCTATTCTGCAACACGTGGATGTCCATGCCTTTCCCTACTGCAACTTGCAGATATCTACACCTCTGCTTCTACAACTAGCATACTAGCACAAAGCTCTGCCAATACACTAACACTCTCTCTGTCACTCTATCTGTGTCACTATCTCAATCTTAGTCACTGTCTAATCTCTCTATATTTTCTCACAAACTGGTTGATATTATAGAAAATAATACTCATCCAATATCCAAGTATATCTAACACAACCATGTACTAGGTTCATACATATGTCTCACTAATCTTGTGTGATATAATAAACCCTTATATTAACCATACATCAAGTCGTCATTGTTATGAAAACCCAACCTATACTGATGACACTGTGTATCAACCATAAACCCTCAACCATACTCCAAATAACATATGATATGTCTTAACAAGATGCCCAATGAAGCATCCCAAGAACAAACAACTAATATAGTAGAAATGTATCCCTATAGATCTGTCTGATACATAATATACCATACAACCAACAGTCCCTCAAGAACAAAATATCAATCTCCCATGGCTATACCCCAAGCATTCACCAAACATCTACTTAAGATAAGCTTATAATATACCTTTTGTTATCATAGATAGCTTTGTTGTACCTTCTCATTGTTAGACATTCCTATATCCAATTCTCATCTTAACAACTTGTCACTGATGATAGATCTGATCTTTCTTTTCATCTTTGGAAACATATCTACACTCTATATTTAGTAAATCCATGAGTATTCATGCTTTTTCCCACTGTGGCCTGCATATTTCCATGTGACGCAGAACCCCTACCGCGGCAGGGTCCGCTAACCTCTCAGTCACTAGATCTTCTCACCCTCGAGTTGGATTAGCTCTTCGATTCCTTGTTGGAATCCCATGAACAAATCCATAGGTCCTTGTGAAACTACGCCTGTGAAAATAACCACTGGGTGTGAGTTCCCTCCACGTGACCACAAGCCTAACCAAAAGGCACTTCTCATTTCTCGATTTCGGGACTTCTATTGCGAGTCACCCCGACTCCTCCAATTCCTAAAATTTCGAGAATGGGCTAATGGTCCCTAGTTCCTCCCTTAAATTCTTCTTGATGTGACCTCCAGCTGCGACCTAGGGCCTAGCTTCTGAGGGCATTGATATTTCGCGTATTGGGGATTTGCGAAGTGGTTCTCTCCCCTTCTCCGTAAATGCAAACTCATGATGACTGTGATTCCATATTGATGAACCTCGTTTCCTGTGATCCAATGCTCTAGATTCTTTCTTTGCGAATTTGGATTTTGCTACTCGCAACTTCCGAGAGCAGCTTCCTTCACACTCCTGACTCTCGAAATGTCGATATTCCTTCCCTAGAAATGAATCAATGGTCTAGATCTCTCCTCGATACAATGGCTTAGATCAAATCGTGAACTCAGACCTCGCGAGTTCTCCCGATTCTACCCTTTGACCTTTCCCTCCCGTGAGTCAGTGAAATGTTGATCTCTCGCCACGTGTCCTATCTCGATGGACAACTATGATGATTTTGGGACTTCGCGACTTTGCAAAGTCCACTCTCCTTTGAAACTACAAAGGGTTAAACCTTGTATACATTCCTCTAGATCCAATGAATGTTGGTCCACGCGCTCCCAGATCC
This sequence comes from Picea mariana, assembly GCA_032191745.1. Lineage (NCBI taxonomy): Eukaryota > Viridiplantae > Streptophyta > Pinopsida > Pinales > Pinaceae > Picea > Picea mariana. The sequence continues at coordinate 18,847 of JASDQU010589835.1, read as the reverse complement.
TACGACTGAGATCTGTTTCCTCTTGCGCGCTCTCCTATGTTCCTGGATGTGAGATTCAATAGTCCATATTTCCTCCTCTGCGACTGATCTAATGGCTGCAGTCGCTCTTCCTCCTGAGTTTTCAATTTCTCCCTGACTTGGAATATATCCAATGCTTCAAAGGTTGCAGCCTTTGATTCCTCTACAAGCCCGATAACTTTTGTCTCGTCTGTGTTCTGAAGACATTGTCTCTCCTGAGATTTGGGACTTGGAATAAGTCCACTCTTGCAAACTCCTCGTGCTATCTCTTTTGAGATTTCAACTTTCTCAGTCTCTAAGGAATTTAGCCCTCTACTTCCTTAGAATACTTCTAGTTCCCACCTGGCACATGTTTGCACTCGACCTCCTGATATTTTGAAACTTGAAACAAGTTCTCCCTATGCACACTCCCTGTGCTCTGACTAGCCTTCAGATGGTTGTCTTTCAACACTTCGTTCGAGTGTTGGTCTGGTGCACTCCTTACATAGGTCTTCGTCCAGAGTATTCAGCAACTTTGTAACAACCCTTTCACTCCTTGAAGGGATATAAGTTCTCTCTTGGCAACTTATGCTCAAGAACTCCTTGCTGAGCCGACAGAGTATTCAATAACTCTGCAAAATGTCTCCCTTGAACCTTATGTTATGTATGAACTTGAAACAAAGTTCCTTGGTGCACCCCTTGCAGTTGCTCGATGCCCACCTGGTAGAGCTTCAAAAAATCCTCAGCAATTCTCTTCTCTCTGTGCCCTCCTCTGCACAATCTTTCCTCCAAGGTGTTCAGTAACCTTGAGGATTCTCCCTTGAGTTTATAATTCCTCTGGTGCGCCCTCCTGGCATGCTCTTTCCTGAATTCCATAGAACTCAGATGTGCACTCTTTGCACTGGCTCACAGATTCTTCAACACTCTGTCATGCAACCCCTTGCATTTAGCCACAAAGAACCTAGACTTGAAGTCAGAAACTCACAGACAACGAATTTTGTCTATAACTTGAAGATGGAACCTAAAACATACATCTACATCATACAATCATAAACACATAAAAGAGATTCATCAAATTCATAAACACACACAAAGAATCTCATGCAGGAAAAACTGCCCTTTATATTAATCTTAGAATGCATGTTTACAATGTGTTCAAGCTCGGACTGCAACAGAGTCTCGACTCTCTCCTCTCAAATCTATATGCCTTATGAATCTAGATACAAATATCTCTTTACAAAAGGGGGCTCCTTGAGCTCTTACTGCCAAGCTACCTACTCTCATTAAATTACAATGAATTACATTCGATGGTTGTCTAGTCTGGATCAGATATAGATATCATCAGCCTATCAATCATTAAGGCGACTCTACCTACAGCCTGCACAAAGGCATAGCTTTGGCTCTTCCATCCTTACAAACATTTAATTTCATTTAATTACAATTTCAAATTTTAAAATGAGGGATGGTGCCTCTCTCCTCCATTGAATGTGTGTTGAATGTGTTGTCTATATGGCACGTTGTTGGGTGAAGCAATGCTCCTACATCATACTCCACTGCTGTGAAAAATTCATGAGCTCCTACTCATGAGCTTCCTAGCTCTGTTGAAATCCACCTAGATCCCAAACTATTCTTTGGAGATTTCCATTTGCTCCACTTTTTTGATGATGTTGTTGTTGTTGTTGTTGCTGCTACTGCTACCCTATTGCTCTTGTAGGCTTCCTCCTGTTTAAATTCCCTTTTTTGACTGCTTCTTGCACTGACCTCAACATATACCTCCTTATTTATTCAATCACCTCTTCCAGTTTCTCCAATGGTTGTCTCTCTTTATGCAGTCTTCTCCACTACACTCCCTCCTCATTGATGGGCAGATCAACTTGACCCCCCTTGTGATTTTCTCCATCTCTTTTGGCCTTAGCTTGCCACCCTGCTGAATACTTTAGTTCTGCAGTCTCATCACTAAGTTGTTGATCAACTTCCTCCTCTGACAACTTGACTATCATCTCTCCTGCTGGCATATCTCCAGCTTCCTCCAGTTTCTCCTCTGATTGGAATTTTCCTTTGATCTTCTTAACCATCTTTTCATGGTAGTCATTTACTAGCTCTGGATGGTTCAACCAATCCTCCAACATGTTCAATTCCTTCTCCCATGGAGTGAGCAACTCAACTGGATTCTCCTCTTCCTCTGCTTGGGAAGACTTTAGTATATGCTCCCTTTCTCCTTCCTCTGTGACAGTCTCTATTGGTTGTCCTTCTCTTGTTGTTTCACCTGCAACATGTGTTGTGGAATTAACTGGGAAACTTGGTAGGAATACCTCAATTCCTCCAATGATTAGAATGTATTTCCAATCCTCCTCCATCAGCTCTCCTTGCTGATATGAAATCTCACCTGAGTTCATCTTCTCTCCCTTCCCCACCCGGTAATATGGAATTTTTGCCTTGGCCTCTTGGTAGTCTATGAGATCCTCCAATGATCCCATCTCATTTCCCACCTAGAAATCTTATCTTTCTTCACTGCCCACTTGGTAGTTCTTGAGATCAATCATTGACCTCTTCTCATTGC
>JASDQU010589834.1:7500-20023 GCA_032191745.1 Picea mariana | reverse complement strand
AACAAAATAGAGTTAAAATATCGGAGAATTAGTTCTAAGATTTGCTTACTTGTTGAAACAAATATGCAAAAATAATTGCTTGATAAGTAGTTATAAAATTCCTATTTTTACATATATCTAAATTCAATTGAAGATTGCATCAAAGCCAATATAGATCATGTTAGACTACATAAATAATTCTATATCATAAAAATAACAAAACAAAACAAATATGACATTAAGCCGGTGGATAACCAACAACTTAATGTATAAAAATGCAAGATTCAGTCCTTAATTTATCTCTACTAAAACCCAAAAGTCAGCTTGACAATGTTTTAAATAAGCATGAGTTATTTAAAACAAACATTAGTGCTTGAATAAATAAACATACTCATATAAACAAAGAATAAACAAGAACCAAATAAACTCTTTATTATGTCTTCAAAATAATCAATAGTGCTCAATAATGGATACAAAATAAGAATTTCTTCCACTGTTGATCCAATAGATGGATAATTCTCTACAAGATGAATACTCATTACAACAGTGCAATGAGCCTCTATTCTTGCAACAATTCTCTCCCTATTCTCCATCCAATTTTACAAGAATAATATGAGACCTTTTATAATTCACAACTCAATTCCAATCCCACTATTAGCTACAAAATAATGAATGAGCTAAAGAATTCAAAACAACCAAAAGGTGAAATTTTGGAAAAAAGCCCTTAAGAAAAGTAACAATAGCTTCAAATATGTATATTTGTTTGAACACGACCTGAGTGAGAAGTAAAACATCCCATTCTTCATATGGGTTTTCAACTTTTTGGAGAAATTCATCTCATTTTTCCTAGAAATGGATCTACAAAAACGTCTCCTGAGGATTGGCGTGATCTAAGAAAACCCGTGTCACTCCAAACCTGATTTCTCCCAAATGGTTTAAATTTGGAGCAAATACTTTTAGAGTAAAGTAAACATGCATGCTTTGGAAGTGGGTTTTGATCTGTTTGAAGATATTCCACATGGATATCCCAAAAATAAGCCTGCAAAATGGCTTCTGTGAGCTGGTCGTAACAACAAATCTGGGAAATTCCTCCTTCTTCTTGATAATATTTCTCCCCAACTATTCATTTTTCGAGGAAACGGTTTGGGGTGAAGGTAACTTGACCCATTTCTGAAGGGGTTTTTCAACCGTTTGAAGAGATTCGTCACCGTTTGTTCAGAATGAAAGCTAGAAGATAGCCTCCTGAAATTGATGCAAATTTTCCATTTGATGTTTCCCAAGCATTATGCCTTGTAAAGATGAATAATATTAACTGAATGAATTATTTTGGGCATATCTTGGAGACTATAGTTGAACTGTAGATTTGTAATAGACACTTGTAACAAAAAGAAATTAAATAAATAGCAAAAATCCATTAAAAGATGAACCACAAGATCTTCAAATATTAATTAAGCAAAATCAATTAATAAAATCAAATCTAATTGATATCACTTATTCTAAATATACTAGATTGGACATTATATTTTGAGACATGGGAATATTTTGCAAATTTGAGGAAATTAATTTCATAAGATTTAATAAACACTCAATTGTTGGAAAATTTTAATCAACCAATTGAACCATATTTTAGAATCACATGTTAACTATTGAATGATAAAAATATTCCTCATAATCTTGTTTCAGAACAAAGTGAATATGAATAATTCACATTAAAACTACTATAAATAATTAACCAAGTTGTTCTGATATAATAATGTCCAATGAAAAACTAATCTAATCACCTAAATGCTAAAATATTCACATGACTATATAAGAAAATCAAACCAAACCAATCATATCAATGGAAAGATACCAATGAGAAGATGATGATGATAATTTCAAAAGGAGAAACAAGACATAAAAAACATTAGAGATAGAAAACCAAAAACAAATCAAGGTGACATTACCAAAATTAATAAGGGGACACCTTTAATTTTTGAGAAAATTATGGGGGGTGTTGTGGCCACAACAATTAGCGACACACGGGGATGAAGCAATTATCTCTGGTTAAGATAATAAGAATAAATTTACCAAAGATCGAAATGAAATCTTTCAAAAAATTCACACACACGACACCATTCCCAAAGGTCCCACAAGACAAAATCAAAGCAAAATAAGTTTTTAAAGATAAAAGTAGTTAAAGGCCCAGTTCCAAGATAGTGAATCCAAAAACAGGGAATATTTATTAACATTTAATTAGATTTCTACTATTGGATATTAAACATATCTAGGAGGTTATTACAGATTAGTATGCATATGTTATAAAATTACCTCTTTTTCTAACATTGCTTCACTACCAGCAGACCTATTAAACACCTTGACGAAGTTGTCTCGATACCATATATGCATTTACCCACTGCTAGTGATTCTGTTCAGTACCTCGATGGGTTTGAATACACTTACCACACATATGTGTTTTCAATTCTCTTGCTCCCACCCTTTTGATTAATAAATTTGAAGAATTGATTTTAGAAATTGGGTGAAGATAGTGGGGTGGTATGAGAGGTTTTATTTTTAAAGAAACAAATGCGATACTAGTTAAGTTTGACCCCACTAGTCTTCTCTTCATCTACCAAAGTAGAGGCTTTAATTGTGGAGGGGTATGGGAGGGATTCAAATTAAAGTATGTAGGAAATTATGTCCTTTATAAAGGTGTGCTTATAATACTTGAAACATATCTTAATGTTCCCCATGGCTAATAGTTGATGTGAGAGAAAGTGAAAATTTGATAAAAATAACCTTTAGATAAATGAAATCCTAATGAAAGGATAGAGTAAATATTTCTCCATGTAAACCAACTGGTGATAGAAAGATTTCCCCTCAAAAAATCAAATCAAGACCAAGAACTAAAAAACAAAAACAAATAACTATACAATAGTGCAAACCTAAGGCTAGAAATCAAATCTGTACTAGAAACAAATTGAGATCAAACCAATACAAAGTAAGAAATGTTTGCAACTACCCAAAACAATCAACCATGAATAAATGTTAACTCAAACAAGACAAATTAAGAAAATATATCTAAACATAATATAAAGTAAAAATGCATGTTTTCATTTATGTTAATATTGTAAATGATTATGTCTTGCATGATTATTATTAATTAGGATTTTTATAAAAAAATTTAAAATAAGGAGCGATTATGCTAACAAATTAAATCATGAGTATTTAACCAAAATGACATTTCTTTATCATATCTTGCTTTATACAAAATGAACAAGTTTTTAATGTAAAGGGCTTTAAAAAAAAACTTTAAAGATTAATAAGCAAGATGTATCAAGAAATGAATAAGTTTGAAAGTAAGTGATTATCTTGGTGGTGACTCATTCTTAGCCAAAAAGCCTTGCAACCGCATTATTCAAACCAGAAGCAATAAACTGTATTTATTCAAAATATAATTAAAAAGAAAACAAACTAAAACTACTCCTATTCTATCCTACTCTAATCTATTCTACAAAAACAACTAGGGTTAAGTAAAGTCAAATTTCCAGTGAAGCCATTCCATTTACTTTATTCCTGCAATCATATATACAACAAGAATTAGTAACAAAAACTGGATAAATAACAAACAATCAAAAGAATAAATTAATCTACTATGTACATCTATTTCTAACATAAACATGAAAACAAATTTATTAACAAGGAATCTCATTTGAAATGTATTTTCCAACCAAGTTTCAATTCTGTCTTGAAAATGATTATGAAATTGTTGGAATGGAAACATGATTGGAAAAGTATTTTTTTTCACTCTGATTAGAAAAGTTAGTATTATTTACAATAGGAAAAGAATTTACATTACTATTTAAAAGAATGTTAACATTATTGTTATAAGAAAGAAAAGACATATTCACAAAAAAATGTTTTTTACAAGTAGTAGCTAAAATAATGTAATCATAATTAAAACTATCATCTACTTGTGTATAACGTTCAAGATCATGACCAAGAATGGGATCTTGAGTGATAACATCAGAATCATAAATAGGTATGGATTTCATTTCTTGAAAATTGAAATCATTATGATGAGATTCAAGATGAGAATCAATTATAGTTTGATCATTAAAAGGACACCCTACATCTTGAAATAAATACTGATTATGAGAATTGACAACACGAGGACCTAACATAACCATCACTTGAAAGTGAAGTGCCTTGACATTTTCAATCTCTGAATGATCATCATAAATGACTTCAATTTCATCCTTTGTAAAAAGTAAATTGGAACAAGAAGAATAATCAAATGTACATTGTTGAAAGTTCTCATAATTGTTCAAAGAATAATCATTTAATAATTTATTATTCTGATCAAAACTGACAGGTATTTCATCATTTACTAAATTTATGGTATTTCCTTTGTTTTCTAGAAAAGCATCTGAGTACAGAGGAACTTTCTAATGATCAACAAATGAATTAAGATCAGTTAAAAGATCAAGGTAAGAAGAATATTTACTATTCAAAGAGATGAGATGAAATGAGTCTCTATATTTTAAATTATAAATTGATTTCTGAGCTATTAATTCTGCTTCTTCATTATTATCCTTAGCATATAAATCACATTTCTCATTATTTGAAATAATTTCAGGAATGTGATGTGTTTGGTAAGATATATATTCCTGAGTGTAACTATTTAGATAATCTAAATCATGTGACTGGAAGTTATTGACAGTCTCATAAAACTTAGAAGTAATTTTTGTAGGAAGCATGTCATTAATTGAATCATCACTGTTGATATTTTCAATTTGAATTACTGATTTTGGATTTTCTTCTTTAGTAGAATTATCATGTTTTAGAACAAAATCAGGAACATCATTAATTTTAGTGGATGTATTCATGTTTTCATGAGATTGCTCATTCATAATTTCTACATTTTCAGTTTGAATGTAATCAACAACATGTTCATCAACAATAGTCAGTACACTAAGAAAAATAGTATATTTTTGCTCATTGTGATTAGTACAAGGAAGAAAATAGTATGTCTAAATCATCCTATTAATTTTAGTTGTGAAGATAAATCTTCGGATTGAAATTTAAAGAAAATTAATTTGAATCTAAGAGAAAAATCCTTATAAGACTCATCTTCAATTCTACGAAAATTCTCAAGTTCTAGGAAAACCTAAGTATGGTCATAGTCTTGACTCTTGAAATGTTTAAAGGAAAATCCATGAAAACGCATTCCAACTATCTATAGAAGCAACTGGTAATGATTCACACCAGTCTTTGGCCTGACTAGTAAAAGTAAGAGTAAAAATCCTACACATGACACTTTCATCAATATAAAAAATATAACAATTCAAAATAAATTGTTAAATGTGATCAAATGTTGAAAAATTAGACTCACGTTAAACTTTATTTTTGACAAGTATTTAACTACCTTCATTGGAGTGTTTGATGATGCTTGACCAGAGATACAACTCCAAACATGAAGTTTAGAAGAAGCCATTGAATAAAAATGAAAGAATTAAAACCAACAAAACAAAAATGATAAATTTGTCATGCCCACCCTTTGGTTCAAGCCCTCCTTCTAGAACCAAAAATGTTGATGGCCAAAAATGACCATGTTCAACATTATAAGGATATCACCAAGTCAGGGCCCCAATTAGGCCCTTATCTGTTTGGGATGGTGATTCTGACTGAATTTAATGGGTCCATTTACCCTTATCTAAAACTATCCCAATCTAAATGCCAATTTAATCTAAACTAATATATATCTACAAAGATATATACATGGCCTTCTATTTTGTAATGTATCTTATTACTTTCTTTTATCAGCAGAAAAAAGAGAAGGAATTACCTTCTTGCATTTTCTTGAAGAAGACAATCATATGTTGAAATAAAGGCTCAACAAATCCATGCTTGGGTTCTCTTCTACGAAAGGAGACTTCTACAAATTCTTTCTAAATGCAAATGTAAATGTTATTCTATCTAAAATGCAAACCACAAAATAAATCTATTCTATCATGATTAGGAAAATATATAGATCTCTTCTCAATCATAAGAAAGATAATGAAATATGAAACAACTTTGAATTTAGAATAAAATCGAGTTAACAGATCGGAGAATCAGTTCTAATATCTGCTTACTTGTTGAAACAAATATGCAAAAATAATTGCTTGATAAGTAGTTATCAAATTCTATTTTTACATATATCTAAATTCAATTGAAAGTTGCATCTAAGCCAATATAGATCATGTTAGACTACATAAATAGTTCTATAGCATAACAAGAATAAAGAAAAACAAATATGACATTAAGTTGGTGGATAGGCAACAACTTAATGTATAAAAATGCAAGATCCGGTCCTTAATTTATCTCTGCCAAAACCCACAAGTTAGCTTGACAATGTTTTAAACAAACATGAATTATTTAAAACAAACAATAGTGCTTGAATAAATAAACATACTCATATAAAAAAAGAATATACAAGAACTGAATAAATGTGTTATTATGTCTTAAAAATAAGCAATAGTGCTCCATAATAAATACAAAATAAGAAGTTCTTCCAATGTTGATCCAATAGATGACTAATTCTCTACAAGATGAATACTCATTACAAAAGTGCAATGCGTCTCTATTCTTGCACTAATTCACTCCCTATTCTCCATCCCCTTTTACAAAAATATTATGAGACCTTTTATAATTCACAACTCAGGTCCAATCCCACTATTAGCTACAAAATAATGAATGAGCTAAAAAATTGAAAACGGCCAAAAAGCAAAATTCTAGAAAAAAACCCTTAAGAAAAGTAATAATATCTTCCCAAATATCTATGTTTTTGCAAAACGTCTTGCGTAAAAAGTAAACCAGCCCATTATGAAAATGGTTTTTCAATCGTTTGAAGAAATTCATCTCGGTTTTCCCATAAATGGATCCGCAAAAACATCTCCTGAGGATTGGCACAATCTGAGAAAATACGTGTCACTCCAAACCCGATTTCTCCCAAACGGTTTGGATTCTAAGCGAATATTTTTAGGATAAGGAAGATAGGAATGTTTTAGAAGTGGTTTTTGAACCGTTTGAATATATTCCACACTGATCTATCGAAAATTGACCTGCAAAATTGCTTCTTGTGAGTTGGTCGTAACAAAAAATATGGGAAAATCCACCTTCTTCCTGATACAATTACTCCCCAAGTATTAATTTTCTGAGGAAATGGTTTGGTTTTAAGGTAACTTGATCCATTTATGAACTGGGTTTTCAACCGTTTGAAGAGATTCCTCACCGTTTGTTCAGAATGAAAGTTGGAAGATAACCTCCTGAAACTGATACGAATTTTCCATTTGATGTTGCCCAAGCATTATGCCTTGTAGAGATGAATAATTTTAATTGAATGAATTATTTTGGGCATTTTTGGAGACTACAGTTGAACTGTAGATCTATAATAGACACTTGTAACAATAAAAATTAAATAAATAACAAAAATATTTTAAAAGATGAACTACAAGATCTCCAAATATTAATTAACCAAAATCAAGTAATAAAATTAAATCTAATTGATATCACTTATTCTAAATATACTAGATTGGACATTATATTTTGAGATTTGGGAATATTTTGCAAATTTGAGGAAATTAATTTCATAAGATTTAATAAACACTCAATTGTTGGAAAATTTTAATCAACGAATTGAACCATATTTTAGAATCACATGTTAATTATTGAATGATAAAAATATTCTTCATAATCTTGTTTCAGAACAAAGTGAATATGATGAATTCACATTAAAACTACTATCAATAATTAACCAAGTTGTTGTGATGTAATAATGTCCAATGAAAAACCAATTCAATCACCTAAATGATAAAATATTTGGATGACTATATAAGAAAATCAAGCCAAACCAATCATATCAATGGAAATATATCAATGAGAAGAAGATCATGAGAACGTCAAAAGGACAAACAAGACATTTAAAACACTAGAGATAGAAAACCAAAAACAAATCAAGGTGACATTACCAAAATTAATAAGGGTCCTTTAATTTTTGAGAAACTTATGGGGGGTGTTGTGGACACAACAGGGTGATAAGAGAACTGGAAGTTGCGTAGGGAAAAGTGAAGAAACCAGTGCACGACACTGAGGAGAAACTCACGACCCTCACTGCACATGGCGTAGAGGAAATTTTGGGAAGATGTAGAATTAAAAAAGGAAGTTGTGATAGCAAAGGACACCTCCCAAAAGTTCATGGAGACATGGAGGAGTGCAATGCAATAATCCTTAGTGGCTTGGGACGAGCCATAGGTGAGTGTTGGAGGCCTATTGGATAGGCATTTTGGATACAGTTTTTGAGGAAAATCCCAAGTATGAAGGAGATGTGCAGCAATATAAGAAAGAAGAGAAGGTAGGAGTGGAGTGTACAGTAAAACCACATGCATTATTGAAGTCCACAGTAAAATCATACTTAGAGGAGAAAAAGAAGGATAATAAAATAAGAGAAGAAGGTGGATGAAAAGGAAGGAAAAAGTGTGACATGCAAAAGTAGAAAGACGTGAAAAAGCAGGAAGAACAATAGTCAGGAATGCAAAAGCAACATGCAGACGCAAAAACATGAAAAACATGGCCGAATAATGAGTCAGAATGAGTTTTAATAGGGTTTTGGAGATAATAAAGTAGGGTTTTGAGCCCTAGAGTCCATGTATAAATATGTATTGGGTTGGGGAGATAGGGGTTCACGAAGAGAGTGAGAGAATAGACCAAGAAAGTGAGGGAGTCTATGTCTGAGTATGTATGAAAGTTTTAGAGAGTGGCTAGGAAGAGTGGGAACTGATAACATGAGGAAACTATTGTAGTGCAGTGCACCAACCTAGAATGATTACAAAAAGCATAATAAAGAAGTCAGTCGTTGTGGACGTAGCCCAAAGTTGGGTGAACCACGTTAATCACTGTTTCTTCTTGTATTTTTATGTGATTGATCGTGAATGTTCTCTTTATGCATGTTAGACTAGATTTGTTACTATCCGATCAATGCACAATAGTTATAAATGTTAGTGAATAGTTTATGTTGCAATATGCAGTATAATGGTGTTATATAACTGAATTTACGAATTAATCAACGAATAATAGAAACATGATAATGCGAAAAGAGTAGATAGGTAAGAATGAATAAAACGATAGCCTCCCATTCCCTCACTACTGCAAAAACTTGGTTCATGTAGCCCCAATAGATGCCTCGGGTGAGACTTCACTTGCATGCAGGTGATGCCAAAAGGGCTAGTGTCTAAAGGGTTTTGTTGGTTAGATAACGTGAACCTAGGGTCTTACAACCGCGTGCCAGTACCTTGATTTATTTCCTTGCTTTATCTTCTTATGCACCACCAAATGTGATTTTACTGCGCAATCTGATCTTGAATGTGCCTTTACTACGCACTACAATCCCGAATACGCATTTACTGCACATCTCCTCAACCCTTAGGATATTTCTCAAAATTACATCCAAAATGTTTGTCCAATAGTCCTAAGGAAAAGGGAGTGTCAAGTGATATATCTCTTTGATATACATACATGGTTGACTACCCGACATGATAGACATATATCTAAGGTAGTATGGCTAAGGGAACGATTGACTACCCGACTACCCAGGTACGAAAGAGTGGTCTCCTCGAGTGTTGTTCTTGGTGTATTATTGCAATAAGACGACCAAATATATTATCCAAGGCTGGTTTTAGATATACTTAGGGGACTTCCTATATACCAAAAGGTATGTGGAAGTGATATTCCATCTACAAGTACTATTTAATGCAATACTACTTCAAGGGGTACCAATAGGGGTTTCCAACCAGGTGAAACAATGTGTTTCCAACCACGTGAAACCATGTGTATTTCCTGCATGTTTCTTCCCCAACCAAAATTTTTATCGCTTAAAGACATATCATGTGTTATTTAAAGACATCGAAACATGTCTCTATTTTTTTTTTAATGAGCTTTCTAACTACGCAAAAAGCTCTTAAAATCATAAGAAAATAACTTGCGCAAAAACCCTAAATTCCACAAGAAATACATCATAAAATATAATGATTCATAATCTAAAATTTTTTCCACATGTACTTCACCGTGTCAACACATGATTATGAAAATTTCAAAGTTCGAAACTTTACTAAAACAAAGTTAGAACGAAAATTCCAAGATAATAGATTTCAGGATTAGTCACAAATTGTGTCTTCCATGGATGATATCTATGAAAATATAGCAAACCAAAACCTGAAATTTTGACCATCTGTACTATGAAATTTATCATCAATTTCCACAAAATTTCACTATCTTAAACTTCCCCAAAAAAAATTATAGAGAAAATTCCAAGATGAATCATTTAAAATTGATTTCGAGATGAGTCACAAACCCTATCTTCCATAGGATATATATCCAAAATTTTAATGAATCGGAACCTAAAATTTTCAAGGCAAACTATGATATGCTCCTTGAGTAACCTCCAAATTTTGTTGTCTGAAGCGTCCCACAAAAAAAGTTATAGCAAAAATTCAAATATGACTCGCTTGAAGTAGAAAAACCTTAGGATCGATGCTCTAATACCAAATGTTATGAACCAAATTCCTTGAAAATGATAAAAAATAAATTAGTACAATCCACTTCGAGGGGGAAACCTCCTTTTTCAATATATCCAATTCACAAGACACCATATGATGATCCTAAGACTAGGTCTCCTTGGTATATGTAGGAGACAAAGGGTACAATTATAATCAAAGGGTACATTGAAAAGTTCTAGCCGACCTATTAATATAACACAATAAATATAAGGCCTTTAGAGGAATTAAATGAATTTAACTAGGGATAGGATAACCTAAAGTAGATCAAAAATATATTAAATATAATAAAGGTGAGGAATGATCAAGCTCATAGTAGAAGGAATCCTACTATGGTTGGCTACTTATTTTGCAGGCCCCTATTCCTAAGCTTATGCTTTCTTAATACAATTTTCATTGCTTACAATGCTACAACTCATTGAGTTGTCTACTAAAAGGTTGTAAATATAGAATTTACCTAAAAAACATTCTACAATGTACTCCTAGTGTACTTTACTCCCAAGGGCATGCCATTGTCCTTTTAAATTCTTATGACAAGTAGTGATGCAATATGCAACCTAGTTTTTTTTTCTACCTTAAGCTTAGCAATAAATGAATGGTTTGAAGAATTTGAACAATGATTAAACTAACCACAATTTAACAAAAATTCTAATTTTAGTGCATCTTCTAAGAATATTACTTCACCTTTAAAACAACATTGTTCTAGGGCAAGATGGTAACACAATTAATAGATTCTACCATGTCTATAAGAACATAGAAACATATTTTCCAAAGAACATAAATAAACATTAGATAAATATTAGTGTTTTCCAAAAGGATAAGAGAATAAAAGGCTCAATATGGAGAGTCAAATCTAATACTTTCACCCCCTCTAGATTCTATAGTAACTGATAAGGAAGATAAAGAAGGTGAAAAGATGACTTTTAATGATTCAAGATAGAACCTAGAAGTTAACATAAGGCCTTTGGATGACTTAAATGAATTTAAATCAGGAGAGGATAACCTAAAGTAGATCACAAAGATATTAAATATAATAAAGGTGAGAAATGATCAAGCTCATAGTAGTAGGAATCCTACTATGACTAGCTACTTATTGTGTAGGCCCCTATTCCTAAGCTTGTGTTTTCATAAACAATTTACATTGCTTACAATGCTACTACGCATTGAGTTGACTACTAAAAGGTTGTAAATATAGAATTGATCTCAAAAAATTTCTACAGAGTACTCCTAGTGTTACTTTATCTACTCCTAAGGGCATGCCATTGTCCTTTTAAATTCTTATGACAAGTGGCGATGCAATATGCAACCTAGTTTTTTTTCCACCTCAAGCTTAGCAATAAATGAATGGTTTGAAGAGTTTGAACAATGATCAAACTAACCACAATTTAAAATTATTTATAATTTTAGTGCATCTTCTTAGACTATTACTTCACCTTTAAAACAACATTGATCTAGAGCAAGATGGTAACACAATTAATAGATTCTACCATTTCTATAAGAATATGGAAATATATTTTCCAAAGAGCATAAATCAACATTAGACAAATACTAGTGTTTTCCAAAAGGATAAGAGAAGACAAGGCCCAATATGGAAAGTCAAATCCAATACTTTCATCCCCCTAGATTCTATAGTAATTAATAAGGAAGATAAAGAAGGTGAAAATATGAATTTTAATGATTCAAGATAGAACCTAGAAGTTAACATAAGGCCTTTGAAGGACTTAAATGAATTCAACTTGGGAGAGAATAGCCTAAAGTAGATCACAAATACATTAAATATAATAAAGGTGAGGAATGATCAAGCTCATAGTAAAAGGAATCCCAATATCCTTGTATTTCTCAGAAGTTTTAAGGCATACATGTAGTCACAATAAGTCAGAAAGTGAACACTTCGTAGTCCATTTCTAGGGGACTTTGTTTTATGAGCATTGTAAATCATCCAATTGAAGGAAAAAGGACTTCAATCATAATGA